>JALJCO010009821.1:0-23373 GCA_023101725.1 Atherinomorus stipes
GCTTTTGGTATTGTGCATCACTAAAAAATGCCAAATGTTTTTATTTACATAAAGTCGATATAATTTAACTGACATTTTAAAAGGTTGAAATAATTAGTTGAATAATTACATATGTATTTTTGTTCAGGACCGAAGTTAAAAATGAACCCATGGTTTAACCAAGGGCAGACTCAGCCCAGAAGGTATTGTAGTTCTGTCTTCATCCACTAGGGGCTCCAAAACAAAGCAAATCCCCACAGACTCCCATGTTAAAAAGACCAACTTCACAGCAGAAATAAACATGTTTACAGCAGATGTCAATGTTTTGTTGACAGCTTGTTCGAACCGTTTTTTAAAGATCCCCCACCCTGCCTTAAAGGGACTTGAGGCAGGAATTTGAAAAAAAAACAAACATAAATGTCCCTTTTTTTCATACTAATGGGTGATGAAGCGCTAAATACCAAAAATAACGTTTCCACCACGTTTCTCTCCGTTGCCTTGAACAGGCTGTGTGCTGCAAAATGCACTGCAATTCGGTGTCTGAATTTCCCGCGCTGCCCTGCGGACGTGACGTCAAATGACGCTACATCCGCAGTTTTGATGCAGGAAAAAGACGGTCACGTTAAAAAAAAACACTGTAAGCGATAGTTATGGATTCTTCTGCCGTCAGAATACGATCCAGATCAACTGAAAGACACTAAAAATTGTAACTACGAAGAAAAAGGTTAGTAAACAACATTATAGTTTTCCAGCTCTACCATGCGGACGTGACGTCACATGACGCTACATCCGCTGTTTTGATATAGGACGAAGCCGGTCACGTTAAATAAAAACACTGTAAGCGATTGTTATGGATTATTCTGCCGTCAGCAAACGATCCAGATCAACTGAAAGACACTAAAAAGTGGAACTACGGAGAAAAAGGTGAGTAAACAGCATCATAGCTTCAGTTTGTGCTCCCGTGACGGCTTGGTGGGGGCTGCAGTTACCTGAAGCGCCAGTCGCGAGTTTCATTTCTTAATCTTGCCTCAAGTCCCTTTAAACTAATCACAAGTTAGCTGCACAGAATGAATCTCCATGGTAACCTGTGTACCTCTGTTTTAGATTAAATCAAATCCTGGACAGACTAGTGGAAAACCGGACAATCCAGATTAATACAGCAATGAGCCCCGAGACGTGGTTGGAATATCGTCACATTCAGTCTGATCTGGGCTCAGTGAGTTAACATCTTTTTAATACAGATATTATCGGCTGATATGGCCCAAATCCACAATATCATATCTGAAGATATCGGTTTTTACAAACCAATAACCAACTGGAAAAGCACTTAGAGTGCAGACCTCCTCCAAGCAGCTCCACTCCCTTATTTTTGTGTGTTCTGGATCATAGTCTGGAATTTTCTCTGGATCCGGATCAACTTTGGAAACATTCTACAACTCATTCAGATCCTTTCTTGTAATTTTTTACCAAACACTCGGGACATTTGTACGGAGTTATATGGAACAATTCCAGAAATGTGTCCTATCAGGGTGATGATGATGTAAGAGTGTTCAGGCGTTGGTAAGGAGGTTTGATGTTCACCATGGGGGTCGGTCAGAACTCACAGGACTCATTTGTACAGTTAACTGTCTTTACTGGTCACTGAATCACAACAGCACAGTAATGCAACAAACGACAGGCTTCCAGGTGGAATTGCAGGTAGTTAAAGTGAATGCTGGATGGAAGTGAGTGTGGTCTATAAACACAGAAATACAAAGCCGCCATGAGGAACATTCATTCAGCAAATAAACACATTCAAGGTATTAATTATTACTAATAAATCCTTCCAGTTAGGACTAAACATGCATATGTGTTCAAGGCTAACAGTTACAGTAACTGGGATGTAACAGGTTTGCTAGCTTAATAGCATAGAAAGGCACATGGTGAATAGAGGAACACTTCTGAATAAGCCAGGGGTATCCAGTCCTCGAGGGCTACAATCCTGCAGGTTTTCCATGTGTCCCTTCTCCAGCACACCTGACTCAATGAGTCATTGTGCAGAACTTCATAGACTGTTAGATTTATTTAATTGTGTCAGGTGTGTTGGTGCAGGAAGGGAAAGAAGACCTGCAGGACAGCGACCTTTGAGGACCAACTTTGGACACCCCTGGAATAAGCAACTCAGCTAAATAACATTAAAGGCTAAATAAACACCCTGTTCAGGCAGAAATACAACTAGTTACTTAAGCCCCGTTTCCACCCGCGGGTCTGGGCCGGGTCTGGGTCGGGCCAGGCCGGATCAGGGGGGTTTTGGTACGGATGTGTTGATTTCACATTGCGACCCCACAGCAAACTGTCCCCATACCCTGAAGGCGGAGTATTAACCGGACAGCGCTGCTACGTGATCGTGTGACTTCATCACCGTGCACCACCTTTTAACCAAAACACCACGCGTGACAGAAACAAATAAGTCACTCCTGCTTTGTTTTTACGCCGGGTCACGCGGGAAGTGATGGATTTTTCAGCGAATCAACAGATTGCTGTGTATTAGCTCCACCTCTTTGGTCCGGATCGGTTAGATCAGTACCCCTACCAAAGGGTATCAAAAAAGTAGGCCAGGTCGGGCCGGATATAAGGGTACCTGTCAGGGTACCTGGGTACCAGGTTTTATCTGTGGAGATGAAAAAGAACGTGGACCGACCCGACCCAGACCCACTGGTGGAAACGGGGCTTTATAGTTCTCAGACGTACACAGTTCACCATCTTCACCTGCTAAAAGTCTGTCCAACAGTCTTCTCTCCTCGTGCTCACTGCTGCTCACAAGTTTCATTTCTGCATCCTGACATCATGTGCTCTGCAGCAGCTGCACACTTCTGCCACAAGAGAGCGCTCACGCCTCATCAACAGGCTTTCCAACATGGCAATGATAAAGAATCCTTCAAAACATTCCTGGATCCAGAAGCTGATCCGGATCACCACCAACATTTAATGGGTTCATCCTTGGACTGAGACACACGGCTGGTGTAGATTTCAGGTCAATCTGTCCAGGACTTTTACCGTAAAGCTGCTGACAGACAGACTGACGGACAAACCAACACTACCGGATGCAGTTGTGTGAAAAAGTGTTTACCTCCTTCCTAATTTCTTATTTTTTTGCATGTTTGTCACACTTAAATGTTTCAGATCATCAAACTAATTTAAATGTGAGACAAAGATAACACAAGTAAACAGAAAATGCAGTTTAAATGAAGATTTATATTTTTAAGAGGGAAAAAAATCCAACCCTCCATGTCCCTGTGTGAAAAAGTGATCTTCCCCTAAACCTAATAACTGGTTGTTCCACCTTAGCAGCAACAACTGCATCAAGCGTTTGTGATAACTGGCAGTGAGTCTTCTACAGCGCTGTGGAGGAATTTTGTTCCACTCATCTTTGCAGAATTGTTGTAATTCAGCCACATTGGAGGCTTTTCCAGCATGAACCGCCTTTTTAAGGTCATGCCACAGCATCTCAATGGGATTCAGGTGGGGGCTTTGACTAGGCCACTCCAAAGTCTTCATGTTGTTGTTCTTAAGCCATTCAGAGGTGGACTTGCTGGTGTGTTCTGGATCATTGTCCTGCTGCAGAACCCAAGTGCGCTTCAGCTTGAGGTCACCAACAGATGGCCGGACGTTCTCCTTCAGGATTTTTTGGTAGAAGCAGAATTCATGGTTCCATTTACCACAGCAAGTCTTCCAGGTCCTGAAGCAGCAAAACAGCCCCAGACCATCACACTACCACCACCATATTTTCCTGTTGCTATGATGTTCCTTTTCTGAAATGCCGTGTTACTTTTACGCCAGATGTAATGGGACCTCCACCTTCCAGAAAGTTCCACTTTTGTCTCGTCAGTCCACAGAGTATTTTCCCAAAAGTCTCGGGGATCATCAAGATGCTTTCTGGCTAAACTGAGACGAGCCTTTATGTTCTTTTTGCTCAGCAGTGGTTTTGGTCTTGGAACTCTGCCATGCAGCCATTTTTGCCCCCCAGTCTCTTTCTGATGGGGGAGTCATGAACACTGACCTTCATTGAGGCAAGTGAGGCCTGCAGTTCTTGGATGTTGTTCTGGGGTCTTTTGTGACCTCTTGGATGAGTCGTCGCTGTGCTCTTGGGGTCATTTTGGTCGGCCGGCCCCTCCTGGGAAGGTTCACCACTGTTCCATGTTTTCACCATTTGTGGATAATGGTTCTCACTGTGGTTCTCTGGAGTCCCAAAGCTTTAGAAATGGCTTTGGAACCTTTTCCAGACTGATAGATCTCAATGACTTTGTTTCTCATTTGTTCCTGAATTTCTTTGGATGGCAGCATGATGTCTAGCTTTTGAGGATCTTTTGGTCTCCTTAACTTTGTCAGGCAGGTCCTATTTAAGGGATTTCTGATGGAGAACAGGTGTGGCAGTAATCAGGCCTGGATGTGGCTAGAAAAAAGACTTCCAAAGATGTGATAAACAGTTAATTTATGTTTTAGCAGGGGGGGCAATCACTTTTTCACACAGGACCATGGAGGTTACACTTACAAAATCTCGCGAAATTTTATTGTCTGTTACAAAATCTCAGTATTTCGTGAATTCTTGCAAGATTTCGTAACAGAATAAAATATTGCGAGATTTCATTAGTAAAATAGATCGATACCGCGTTTTTAGATGTCAATATGATATCAGCATTTGACAATTTTGTGAAATTTTTGTGAATTCTTGCAAGATTTCATAACAGAATGATGAAACATCGCGAGATTTCATTAGTAACATGAATCGATTGTGTTTTTAAATGTCAATATATCAGCATATGTATCATAATTAGCATAAAGTAGCATAAATATTGCGATATTTCAGTATATTGATGTTTTCCCACCTCTAGTCTTTAGAAGTTTTAAAGTCTGTAAAAACGAAGTTTTTGAAGTCTTTTTTTCTTCTTTAAAAACAGCGATCTGATCGGTTAAATATCAGTGGGGTTGCTGATGTCCGATACTCAGTTTTAAGGCCGATACTGATAGTGGGCCGATTATATCATGCATCCCTAAAATCTGTTGTATCTAAAAGTTTTTTTCTTTTTTTATATGCTCCATCTCTACCAAATAAAAATTGTACTGGCCGATGTCAGGTTGATATCAGGCCTTTATTGATATTCAGTTTTAAAGCCAACATTGGCATAATATTGTGCATTACTAGCATTTTCTATGAGGACGGACACTGATAGAGCAGGCTGTAAACTGTGTTATATCAGTTTTTAGGAGAGGACTTTGTCCTTTAATGACCTGAAAAGGTTGTAAATTAAAGCGAGCCACAAAAACAAGTTAAAGTGAAGAGCAAGAGCTGAAAAACCGAGGTTCGAGCTGCGACCGCTGATTGATCTTTCTGTTTGAACTTCTATGAAGTCCATCAACACATCCAATGGAAAATATTCCCACCAGAGGAGCTGCAGACTTGAATGGTTAAAACGGGCTCTGATGACAGAAAAACAAAGCGTTTTATGGAAAAAGACCTTTAATGGATTTCTTAAAGTCATATCTTGTTAAGTGAGTACATACAGATACAAATGTTTTATTCTAGCTGCAGTCAGGAACAGATGTATTTACTGGGACCAGAAGGGTTCAACAGAAACCCTTTCACCCTGTGGTGTCGTCTGAAGGCTAATCTGATGTCCAGCCCTGCGCTGCAGCCAGTAAACTCAGTCCAGAATCAATGCAGGTTGTAAATCCACACAGACACAGACAGGAATCAGTGACACACCGGTGTCTGGACGCGCCTCTCTACTTGTAGAACTCGTGCTCCTGCTCGTCCTTCTTGATGACGGTCTTGTAAGCTTTCTCAAAGTCCTTGGCCAGGACGATGTACCTGTTCTCACGCACCGCCAGCATGCCGGCCTGCGGAGAGGAGGAAGTCGTGTTTACTTCAATAATTCAGACGGACAAACCGTAGAATGTGTAAACGAGCTGCAGCTCACCTCCTGGCAGATTGAGTTAATGTCGGCTCCAGAGATTTTATCTGGTCTGGCAACATCTGAGCAACAGTTAAGACCAAATAAGGACGACGACGACAACCTGCCGAAACGTGAAGTAAACATGACATCACCTCAGAGAGCTGATGGAGTTTCGTCGTCTTAACATCCAACAAAACCTGACTGAAAACAACCAGGACGGTCTAGCATTCCCAGATTATTCACATACAACCTGCACCGCTGTCAGATTATCTATCTTTCCCAGATTATTCACATACATCCTGCACCGCTGTCAGATTATCTAGCTTTCCCAGATTATTCACATACATCCTGCACCGATGTCAGATTATCTAGCATTCCCAGATTATTCACATACAACCTGCACCGCTGTCAGATTATCTATCTTTCCCAGATTATTCACATACATCCTGCACCGCTGTCAGATTATCTAGCATTCCCAGATTATTCACATACATCCTGCACCGCTGTCAGATTATCTAGCATTCCCAGATTATTCACATACAACCTGCACCGCTGTCAGATTATCTATCTTTCCCAGATTATTCACATACATCCTGCACCGCTGTCAGATTATCTAGCTTTCCCAGATTATTCACATACATCCTGCACCGCTGTCAGATTATCTAGCTTTCCCAGATTATTCACATACAACCTGCACCGCTGTCAGATTATCTAGCTTTCCCAGATTATTCACATACATCCTGCACCGCTGTCAGATTATCTAGCTTTCCCAGATTATTCACATACATCCTGCACCGCTGTCAGATTATCTCTTTCCCAGATTATTCACATACATCCTGCACCACTGTCAGATTATCTATCTTTCCCAGATTATTCACATACAACCTGCACCGCTGTCAGATTATCTAGCATTCCCAGATTATTCACATACATCCTGCACCACTGTCAGATTATCTATCTTTCCCAGATTATTCACATACATCCTGCACCGCTGTCAGATTATCTAGCTTTCCCAGATTATTCACATACATCCTGCACCGCTGTCAGATTATCTAGCTTTCCCAGATTATTCACATACATCCTGCAGCGCTGTCAGATTATCTAGCATTCCCAGATTATTCACATACATCCTGCAGCGCTGTCAGATTATCTAGCATTCCCAGATTATTCACATACAACCTGCACCGCTGTCAGATTATCTAGCATTCCCAGATTATTCACATACAACCTGCACCACTGTCAGATTATCTAGCATTCCCAGATTATTCACATACAACCTGCACCGCTGTCAGATCATCTAGCGTTCCCAGATTATTCACAAACATCCTGCACCGCTGTCAGATCATCTAGCGTTCCCAGATTATTCACATACATCCTGCACCGCTGTCAGATTATCTAGCTTTCCCAGATTATTCACATACATCCTGCACCGCTGTCAGATTATCTAGCTTTCCCAGATTATTCACATACATCCTGCACCGCTGTCAGATCATCTAGCGTTTTCAGATTATTCACATACATCCTGCACCGCTGTCAGATTATCTAGCTTTCCCAGATTATTCACATACATCCTGCACCGCTGTCAGATCATCTAGCGTTTTCAGATTATTCACATACATCCTGCACCGATGTCAGATTATCTAGCATTCCCAGATTATTCACATACATCCTGCACCGCTGTCAGATTATCTAGCATTCCCAGATTATTCACAAACATCCTGCACCGCTGTCAGATTATCTAGCGCTCCCAGATTATTCACATACATCCTGCACCGCTGTCAGATTATCTAGCGTTCCCAGATTATTCACATACATCCTGCACCGCTGTCAGATCATCCTGCGTTCCCAGATTATTCACATACATCCTGCACCGCTGTCAGATCATCTAGCGTTCCCAGATTATTCACAAACATCCTGCACCGCTGTCAGATTATCTAGCATTCCCAGATTATTCATATACATCCTGCACCGCTGTCAGATCATCTAGCGTTCCCAGATTATTCACAAACATCCTGCACCGCTGTCAGATTATCTAGCGCTCCCAGATTATTCACATACATCCTGCACAGCTGTTAGATTATCTAGCGCTCCCAGATTATTCACATACATCCTGCACTGCTGTCAGATTATCTAGCATTCCCAGATTATTCACATACATCCTGCACCGCTGTCAGATTATCTAGCGCTCCCAGATTATTCACATACATCCTGCACCGCTGTCAGATTATCTAGCGCTCCCAGATTATTCACATACATCCTACACCGCTGTCAGATTATATAGCATTCCCAGATTATTCACATACATCCTGCACCGCTGTCAGATTATCTAGCGCTCCCAGATTATTCACATACATCCTGCACAGCTGTTCGATTATCTAGCGCTCCCAGATTATTCACATACATCCTGCACAGCTGTCAGATTATCTAGCATTCCCAGATTATTCACATACATCCTACACAGCTGTTAGATTATCTAGCGCTCCCAGATTATTCACATACATCCTGCACCGCTGTCAGATTATCTAGCATTCCCAGATTATTCACATACATCCTGCACAGCTGTTAGATTATCTAGCATTCCCAGATTATTCACATACATCCTGCAGCGCTGACAGATTATCTAGCATTCCCAGATTACTCACATACATCCTGCACCGATGTCAGATTATCTAGCATTCCCAGATTATTCACAAACATCCTGCACAGATGTCAGATTATCTAGCATTCCCAGATTATTCACATACATCCTGCACCGATGTCAGATTATCTAGCATTCCCAGATTATTCACATACATCCTGCACCGATGTCAGATTATCTAGCATTCCCAGATTATTCACATACATCCTGCACAGCTGTTAGATCATCTAGCGTTTTCAGATTATTCACATAAATCCTGCACCGCTGTCAGATTATCTAGCTTTCCCAGATTATTCACATACATCCTGCACAGCTGTTAGATCATCTAGCGTTTTCAGATTATTCACATACATCCTGCACCGCTGTCAGATTATCTAGCGTTTTCAGATTATTCACATACATCCTGCACCACTGTCAGATCATCTAGCTTTCCCAGATTATTCACATACATTCTGCACCACTGTCAGATTATCTAGCTTTCCCAGATTATTCACATACATCCTGCACCACTGTCAGATTATCTAGCTTTCCCAGATTATTCACATACATCCTGCACCACTGTCAGATTATCTAGCGTTCCCAGATTATTCACATACATCCTGCACCGCTGTCAGATCATCTAGCTTTCCCAGATTATTCACATACATTCTGCACCACTGTCAGATTATCTAGCTTTCCCAGATTATTCACATACATCCTGCACCACTGTCAGATTATCTAGCTTTCCCAGATTATTCACATAAATCCTGCACCACTGTCAGATTATCTAGCTTTTCCAGATTATTCACATACATCCTGCACCGCTGTCAGATCATCTAGCGTTCCCAGATTATTCACATACATCCTGCACCACTGTCAGATTATCTAGCTTTCCCAGATTATTCACATACATCCTGCACCGATGTCAGATTATCTAGCATTCCCAGATTATTCACAAACATCCTGCACAGATGTCAGATTATCTAGCATTCCCAGATTATTCACATACATCCTGCACCGATGTCAGATTATCTAGCATTCCCAGATTATTCACATACATCCTGCACCGATGTCAGATTATCTAGCATTCCCAGATTATTCACATACATCCTGCACCGCTGTCAGATTATCTAGCATTCCCAGATTATTCACATACATCCTGCACCGCTGTCAGATTATCTAGCTTTCCCAGATTATTCACATACATCCTGCACCGCTGTCAGATTATCTAGCTTTCCCAGATTATTCACATACATCCTGCACCGCTGTCAGATTATCTAGCTTTCCCAGATTATTCACATACATCCTGCACCGATGTCAGATTATCTAGCGTTTCCAGATTATTCACATACATCCTGCACCGCTGTCAGATTATCTAGCTTTCCCAGATTATTCACATACATCCTGCACAGCTGTTAGATCATCTAGCGTTTTCAGATTATTCACATACATCCTGCACAGATGTCAGATTATCTAGCATTCCCAGATTATTCACATACATCCTGCACCGCTGTCAGATTATCTAGCATTCCCAGATTATTCACATACATCCTGCACCGCTGTCAGATTATCTAGCTTTCCCAGATTATTCACATACATCCTGCACAGCTGTTAGATCATCTAGCGTTTTCAGATTATTCACATACAACCTGCACCACTGTCAGATTATCTAGCTTTCCCAGATTATTCACATACATCCTGCACCGATGTCAGATTATCTAGCATTCCCAGATTATTCACAAACATCCTGCACAGATGTCAGATTATCTAGCATTCCCAGATTATTCACATACATCCTGCACCGATGTCAGATTATCTAGCATTCCCAGATTATTCACATACATCCTGCACCGATGTCAGATTATCTAGCATTCCCAGATTATTCACATACATCCTGCACCGCTGTCAGATTATCTAGCATTCCCAGATTATTCACATACATCCTGCACCGCTGTCAGATTATCTAGCTTTCCCAGATTATTCACATACATCCTGCACCGCTGTCAGATTATCTAGCTTTCCCAGATTATTCACATACATCCTGCACCGCTGTCAGATTATCTAGCTTTCCCAGATTATTCACATACATCCTGCACCGATGTCAGATTATCTAGCGTTTCCAGATTATTCACATACATCCTGCACCGCTGTCAGATTATCTAGCTTTCCCAGATTATTCACATACATCCTGCACAGCTGTTAGATCATCTAGCGTTTTCAGATTATTCACATACATCCTGCACAGATGTCAGATTATCTAGCATTCCCAGATTATTCACATACATCCTGCACCGCTGTCAGATTATCTAGCATTCCCAGATTATTCACATACATCCTGCACCGCTGTCAGATTATCTAGCTTTCCCAGATTATTCACATACATCCTGCACAGCTGTTAGATCATCTAGCGTTTTCAGATTATTCACATACAACCTGCACCGCTGTCAGATTATCTAGCTTTCCCAGATTATTCACATACATCCTGCACCGCTGTCAGATTATCTAGCTTTCCCAGATTATTCACATACATCCTGCACAGCTGTTAGATCATCTAGCGTTTTCAGATTATTCACATACATCCTGCACCGCTGTCAGATTATCTAGCGTTTTCAGATTATTCACATACATCCTGCACCACTGTCAGATCATCTAGCTTTCCCAGATTATTCACATACATTCTGCACCACTGTCAGATTATCTAGCTTTCCCAGATTATTCACATACATCCTGCACCACTGTCAGATTATCTAGCTTTCCCAGATTATTCACATACATCCTGCACCGCTGTCAGATTATGTAGCTTTCCCAGATTATTCACATAAATCCTGCACCGCTGTCAGATTATCTAGCTTTCCCAGATTATTCACATACATCCTGCACCGCTGTCAGATCATCTAGCGTTCCCAGATTATTCACATACATCCTGCACCACTGTCAGATTATCTAGCTTTTCCAGATTATTCACATACATCCTGCACCGCTGTCAGATTATCTAGCTTTCCCAGATTATTCACATACATCCTGCACAGCTGTTAGATCATCTAGCGTTTTCAGATTATTCACATACAACCTGCACCGCTGTCAGATTATCTAGCTTTCCCAGATTATTCACATACATCCTGCACAGCTGTTAGATCATCTAGCGTTTTCAGATTATTCACATACATCCTGCACCGCTGTCAGATTATCTAGCGTTTTCAGATTATTCACATACATCCTGCACCACTGTCAGATCATCTAGCTTTCCCAGATTATTCACATACATTCTGCACCACTGTCAGATTATCTAGCTTTCCCAGATTATTCACATACATCCTGCACCACTGTCAGATTATCTAGCTTTCCCAGATTATTCACATACATCCTGCACCACTGTCAGATTATCTAGCGTTCCCAGATTATTCACATACATCCTGCACCGCTGTCAGATCATCTAGCTTTCCCAGATTATTCACATACATTCTGCACCACTGTCAGATTATCTAGCTTTCCCAGATTATTCACATACATCCTGCACCACTGTCAGATTATCTAGCTTTTCCAGATTATTCACATACATCCTGCACCGCTGTCAGATTATCTAGCTTTCCCAGATTATTCACATACATCCTGCACCGCTGTCAGATTATCTAGCTTTCCCAGATTATTCACATACAACCTGCACCGCTGTCAGATTATCTAGCTTTCCCAGATTATTCACATACATCCTGCACAGCTGTTAGATCATCTAGCGTTTTCAGATTATTCACATACATCCTGCACAGCTGTTAGATCATCTAGCGTTTTCAGATTATTCACATACATCCTGCACAGATGTCAGATTATCTAGCATTCCCAGATTATTCACATACATCCTGCACCACTGTCAGATTATCTAGCTTTCCCAGATTATTCACATACATCCTGCACCACTGTCAGATTATCTAGCTTTCCCAGATTATTCACATAAATCCTGCACCACTGTCAGATTATCTAGCTTTTCCAGATTATTCACATACATCCTGCACCACTGTCAGATTATCTAGCTTTCCCAGATTATTCACATACATCCTGCACCGCTGTCAGATTATCTAGCGTTTCCAGATTATTCACATACATCCTGCACCGCTGTCATATTATCTAGCATTCCCAGATTATTCACATACATCCTGCACCGCTGTCAGATTATCTAGCTTTCCCAGATTATTCACATACATCCTGCACCGCTGTCAGATTATCTAGCTTTCCCAGATTATTCACATACATCCTGCACCGCTGTCAGATTATCTAGCGTTTCCAGATTATTCACATACATCCTGCACCGCTGTCAGATTATCAAGTGTTCCCAGATTATTCACATACATCCTGCACTGCTGTCAGATTATCAAGTGTTCCCAGATTATTCACATACATCCTGCAGCTCTGTCACATTATCTAGCTTTCCCAGATTATTCACATACATCTTGCTTTCGTCTCAAACACTTTATTTAACCCTGAATGTTAAAAATGCTACGTCATAACTACCTTTATTTTATTTTAGAACATGAAGCAGCTACAGACACGTCTTTACTTTAGAAAAAGTTTTCTATTTAATCATTTTGGATAGCATTGTGATTGGATTATCTTATCAGCTGCTGTGTTCACTAAGACATGATGTGTGGTTCATGACCGCCTAGCGAAACCTGAAACGACAACAATCTTGACAACGTTCACATGAACTGATCCTACACAGAAACGTAGCAGGAGGCGATATTAGCTGAAAGAGTTGAAAACGAGCTGTGATGGTGAAATGATCTGCATCGTCACACACCCTCCAGCAGCCAAACACCACGTGAGCTGCTGAATGGAAAGGATACAGTCCTCCAGGTCCACCTCCTCAGAGAGGTTCATTTTACTGGTGATGGTGGAGAAGATGAGACGTTTCTGCCGGCGGTCGGGAAGCGGGAACTCGATCTTTCTGTCCAGACGGCCGGGACGGAGCAGGGCCGGGTCCAGGGTGTCGGCTCTGTTGGTGGCCATGATCACCTGGGGGGGGGGGATTGAATGTCAGAGGTTGTAAAGGCATGACGGGAAACTACCAACATTTGATAATCAGATATTTCATTCTTTTTTTCCCCTACACAGAAGTTAAAGATTTTCGTTATTCATGTTCTGGGGAGGGAACCATGAGGCAGGTAACCAAAGAGATGGAGAATGAATAATAATATTATACCTGTGGAGGAGAAGTGATGAACTTATTCACATTTTTTTGATAATCCTAAATAAATGTGGGATTAAGGGGTTCAGGTTTTGACGGTGACATGGTGGACTGAGCCTGAGCAGAGATGACAGCAGAAGCTCCGTGGTCAGATGGTGCAGACTCAGGGGAACGCCGCGCGCTGCAGGTGGACTCACCTTGACATTGACGTTCTGGTCAAAGCCGTCCATCTGATTTAGCAGCTCGAGCAGGATCCTCTGCACCTCCCTGTCAGCTGCAGGACAAAACACAGGTTTACCGAGGCTTCGCCCGGGCAGAGAGAAGACGAAACATCCGGGACCACACCGTACCTCCGGTCTGAGCATCAAAACGCTTTGTGGCGATGGCGTCGATCTCATCGATGAAGATGATGGCGGGAGCGTTTTCCTTCGCCAGTCGGAAGACGTCCCGCACCATACGGGGACCTTCCCCCAGATATTTCTGAACGAACTCGGAGCCAACCACACGGATGAACGCCGCTGGAGCAAAGATCAGGAGATGAAGGAAATCTTTAATCTCAAAGCGACAAGAACATCACAACCACGAAAACTCAAAGGATGTTTCTGCTATTTTTGTTCCGCTTTCTGCAACATAAAACTGCCTGTTCAAGCAGAACCTGTAATCCCAGTCAGTATCAGAACCTTTAATCCCAGTCAGCACCAGAACCTTTAATCCCAGTCAGCACCAGAACCTTTAATCCCAGTCAGCACCAGAACCTTTAATCCCAGTCAGCACCAGAACCTTTAATCCCAGTCAGCACCAGAACCTTTAATCCCAGTCAGCACCAGAACCTTTAATCCCAGTCAGCACCAGAACCTTTAATCCCAGTCAGCACCAGAACCTTTAATCCCAGTCAGCATCAGAACCTTTAATCCCAGTCAGCATCAGAACCTTTAATCCCAGTCAGCACCAGAACCTTTAATCCCAGTCAGCACCAGAACCTTTAATCCCAGTCAGCACCAGAACCTTTAATCCCAGTCAGCACCAGAACCTTTAATCCCAGTCAGCATCAGAACCTTTAATCCCAGTCAGCACCAGAACCTTTAATCCCAGTCAGCACCAGAACCTTTAATCCCAGTCAGCATCAGAACCTTTAATCCCAGTCAGCACCAGAACCTTTAATCCCAGTCAGCACCAGAACCTTTAATCCCAGTCAGCACCAGAACCTTTAATCCCAGTCAGCATCAGAACCTTTAATCCCAGTCAGCATCAGAACCTTTAATCCCAGTCAGCACCAGAACCTTTAATCCCAGTCAGCACCAGAACCTTTAATCCCAGTCAGCACCAGAACCTTTAATCCCAGTCAGCACCAGAACCTTTAATCCCAGTCAGCATCAGAACCTTTAATCCCAGTCAGCACCAGAACCTTTAATCCCAGTCAGCACCAGAACCTTTAATCCCAGTCAGCACCAGAACCTTTAATCCCAGTCAGCACCAGAACCTTTAATCCCAGTCAGCACCAGAACCTTTAATCCCAGTCAGCATCAGAACCTTTAATCCCAGTCAGCACCAGAACCTTTAATCCCAGTCAGCACCAGAACCTTTAATCCCAGTCAGCATCAGAACCTTTAATCCCAGTCAGCATCAGAACCTTTAATCCCAGTCAGCACCAGAACCTTTAATCCCAGTAAGCATCAGAACCTGTAATCCCAGTCAGCATCAGAACCTTTAATCCCAGTCAGCATCAGAACCTGTAATCCCAGTCAGCATCAGAACCTTTAATCCCAGTCAGCATCAGAACCTGTAATCCCTGTCAGCATCCAGAACCTTTAATCCCAGTAAGCATCAGAACCTTTAATCCCAGTCAGCATCAGAACCTTTAATCCCAGTCAGCATCAGAACCTTTAATCCCAGTCAGCATCAGAACCTTTAATCCCAGTCAGCATCAGAACCTTTAATCCCAGTCAGCATCAGAACCTTTAATCCCAGTCAGCATCAGAACCTGTAATCCCTGTCAGCATCCAGAACCTTTAATCCCAGTAAGCATCAGAACCTTTAATCCCAGTCAGCATCAGAACCTGTAATCCCAGTCAGCATCAGAACCTTTAATCCCAGTCAGCATCAGAACCTGTAATCCCTGTCAGCATCCAGAACCTTTAATCCCAGTAAGCATCAGAACCTTTAATCCCAGTCAGCATCAGAACCTTTAATCCCAGTCAGCATCAGAACCTTTAATCCCAGTCAGCATCAGAACCTTTAATCCCAGTCTACATCCAGAACCTTTAATCCCAGTCAGCACCAGAACCTGTAATCCCAGTCAGCACCAGAACCTTTAATCCCAGTCAGCATCAGAACCTGTAATCCCAGTCAGCACCAGAACCTGTAATCCCAGTCAGCACCAGAACCTGTAATCCCAGTCAGCACCAGAACCTTTAATCCCAGTCAGCATCAGAACCTTTAATCCCAGTCAGCATCAGAACCTTTAATCCCAGTCTACATCCAGAACCTTTAATCCCAGTCAGCACCAGAACCTGTAATCCCAGTCAGCACCAGAACCTTTAATCCCAGTCAGCATCAGAACCTTTAATCCCAGTCTACATCTAGAACCTTTAATCCCAGTCAGCATCAGAACCTTTAATCCCAGTCTACATCCAGAACCTTTAATCCCAGTCAGCACCAGAACCTTTAATCCCAGTCAGCATCAGAACCTGTAATCCCAGTCAGCACCAGAACCTGTAATCCCAGTCAGCACCAGAACCTGTAATCCCAGTCAGCACCAGAACCTGTAATCCCAGTAAGCATTAGAACCTTTAAAAGAATAGTTCACCCACAGAGTGATGTAACTTTATCTTCCACTTCCCCTCATGGTGAGAAAGACTCTGCAGCACTTTTTTAATATCTCAAATGCAGCCGGCGATCAGGAAGGCTTCTCGTTTCCCCCCAACTTTCATATAATGGAGTTTGCCGGGGTCCGAGCCAAAAAAGGTCCATAAAAGTCCACAAAAACTTGTCAATATTCCTCCATACTGATCGTCCAATGTAATCCAAGTGTCCTGAGTGGGTAGCGTCCAGAATTTACTCGAAACGACGTCATTTAGTAGATTTTTAAAGCCTAAGAACATCTTACCTTCGCGAAGTGTGTTCACGAAACTACGGAAGCCTCGGCGTTCAGAGCCTACTCTGCCGATAATACAAGTGTAGAAGAAGAAATTAGCTGTTTACATTGTGCTAAGAGCGACAGAGCTGCAGACAAACCGGGACAAAGACAAGAGGGTCCAAGAGGGGTTGATGTTGATTTAAAACAAAGAAAGAAATAAAAAGAGAACGTGCAATCTCATCTGCCGCGGCTTCCGTAGTTTTATGAAAGCACATCGGCGTGTTTGCAGGAGATGTGATGTAGTACTGTTTAGGCTCTAAAATCTACTAAATGACGTCGTTTCCAGTAAATTCTGGACGCTACCCACTCAGGACACTTGGATTACATTGGACGAGCAGTATGGAGGAATATTGACACGTTTTTGTGGACTTTTATGGACCTTTTTGGCTCGGACCCCGGTGAACTCCATTATATGAAAGTTGGGGAGACGAGAAGCCTTCCTGATCGCCGGCTGCATTTGAGATATTAAAAAAGTGCTGCAGAGTCTTTCTCACCATGAGGGGGGTGGAAGATAAAGTTACATCATTGTGTGGGTGAACTATTCCCTTAATCCACCTTTAATCCCAGTCAGCATCAGAACTAGTGCCCTGAACGGGCCTAACATCTGAGCCCCGGCCCGGCGGATTTTCAAAGTTCTCAGGCCCGAACCCGAATAAAGCCCGACTTTTTTTTTCCTCCTTAAACCAGGCTGTCATTAAAACATATTAATTAAGGGTTTTTGCGTGATATTGCTCTACTTTCATTATATTTTTGATTAAAATAAAGTTAATGAATTAATTTAACTTGATGACTGCATTATTTTATTTAATACGAATTGCTGCAGTTAAAGGTACACCTCCGATATTATCTGAGAACTTTTATGGCATAAGTGTGTATATTTCGTTTCCTTTCAATATTAACATGAGTTTGTAAAGTGTAAGAAGCATTTTGGCTGGTGTGTAATTTATGATTTTGTTTTTCTAAGTGACTCAGCGATGCAGCTGCAACAGTGCGCGGAAATTTGACCTACATATCGCACCCATAAGATACAATAGCCGACACACTTAAACCGTATCTGTGTTTATTATTACGATAAACGTAGCAAAAGCTTATCAGAAATATTTTCTTCTTTATCTTAATAAAGACAACAACTAGGAGCCGCAGAACTATCAATCTCATAACAAACAGCTCGTCTTGTCAACGACGGGAACCGTTAAACCTTTTAGAACCTTTAATCCCAGTCAGCATTCAGAACCTTTAATCCCAGTCAGTATCAGAACCTTTAATCCCAGTCAGCATCAGAACCTTTAATCCCAGTCAGCATCAGAACCTTTAATCCCAGTCAGCATCCGGAACCTTTAATCCCAGTCAGCATTCGGAACCTTTAATCCCAGTCAGCATCAGAACCTTTAATCCCAGTCAGCATCCAGAACCTTTAATCCCAGTCAGCATCAGAACCTTTAATCCCAGTCAGCATCAGAACCTTTAATCCCAGTCAGCATCCAGAACCTTTAATCCCAGTCAGCATCAGAACCTTTAATCCCAGTCAGCATCAGAACCTTTGATGCCAGTCAGCATCCAGAACCTTTAATCCCAGTCAGCATCAGAACCTTTAATCCCAGTCAGCATCAGAACCTTTAATCCCAGTCAGCATCCAGACATGTTCCAGTTCAGCCTCAGGTGTCAGATTATGAGGCTTAAACGATGTAAACGAATGTATCAACAGATACAGCAGCATGAAGACCAACCAGAACCAGAACCAGAACTTATTACTAACAGAACTTTGTAGTGTGGATGAAATGATCTAATCTACTGCTCTAATCTAAGATGTCACACTGACTCTGGCAATAATCTCTCTTACATGTTCTGGTGTAGATTACGCGTCATGTGTGATGTCATATCTTGAAGGTTCTTATCTTATGTGGTTCCAGTCGTCTGAGGAAACAACGAGCTGAACCAACCAAAGACGGATTATCAGAGCAAGTCTCTCTGTCTCACTCTCCACTTCCAAAACCACATTTGCTCTTGTTCTTACTGCTTTGTCAATAAAGCTTTGTCAATAGTTACTTTGTCTTTTCTCATTTCTCATCAGGCTCTTGGTAATTATTTTCCCACAACAGTAGAAACACCAGCCGATCATCAGTGGAGTCTTTCCTCGTCTGCACATCATTCTCTCAAATAATGCTGGGGCCCCCCTGGTGGTCCCACAGCTCCATAACAAGCAAAATCCTTTCCTTCACCAGGAAACCAGCTGCTGACATTGAAGGATGGGTGGTTTAACAGCAATTTAAACAGTACAGTTTTAATAAAAGTTAATCTGAGATTTTTGGTCCCCAGTGGGAATATCTGACACTTCACAAAAATTACCAACGCAATCGGATCAATTTTGCTGCCAATCTTTGACATACACTTATATTCATCATATGAGTTATATTTATTTTTTAATAAATACTGCAATAATTTAGATAATCTTGCATTTAAGGAGTTAAAATCCTAAAAATGATGGAATGTTTGATGGATTTGAACAAGTTTGAAATTGTTTGATTTTTTGATATTTGAATAAAAAAACAAGTAGCAATGCACGATTTGAAGAATTTCAACTGATAATTTCCTGCTTCTCACAGCCGATGCCAATATTAAAGCTGATAATTATCTAATATTAATTTCTTGTGCAGAAAGATCCAGTAGTTGCACTGTGGGCGTGGCCTAATGTTTTCCCATGCTCCACAGATTAAAAGTAAATAAAGAAAAACAAACAGCATTCAACAGGTTTGCCACAAAAAAGCACCTCTTATATATTTGTTAACTATATTGATAAATGCTTTATTTGTCATTTGATATTTCTGTATTTCCTCACTTTTCATCAAAAAAAAAAAAAAAAAAAAAAATCACTTTTCATTTCAGGGAGCCGTTTTAAGTTCCAGCAAGTGATAGAGTAAAAACCAGCCTTTTGGCTAAATCTGGTGTATTTCAAAGTTTTTGTTTTTTATATGGTATGTCCCTATCAAATAATCAAAATATTTCAAACAAAAATATCAGCCGATATTTGCATTTCTTAAAAAAAAACAGAATAAATACTGATGTTTGATAAATTTATAGCAGCTTCTTGTGTGTAGACATTGTTGTAGTACTCCACATAGTATTAATCAGGGTGAAAAAGACAAAAGGATTGTTTTCTTTTTTATGACATAAAAGAATTATTGCAAAAAAACCACAAGCTGCAACAAAACCAAAATGACCACCAAATTAAACATTAAAAGTAGAAAATAATTAACATAACTGCCTGCAAGGGTTAATTAGGGTCAGTGTGACACCATGAGCCCACAATATTTAACTTTCCCCAATATTCCCATGTCCTCATGCTGAATTGTAGTTTTTTGTTTACTCTACTGTATGAAAACGGCGAGAAGTTTCACTGTTTACTGGACAATAGGGATGCACGATATAATCGGCCCCCTATTGGTATCAGCCTATATCAGCCTTAAAACCGAGTATCGGATATCAGCCACCCCACCGATATCTAACCGACCAGGCTGCTGTTTTTAAGTCTAAAACACCAAAAACGTCTTTTTTCCAGACTCTAAAACTTCTAAAGACAGTTTCTTTCAGGATTTTCTGTGTGGACAGAGTTTATACGCTCATTTGTGTAAATAACCAAATATCAGGGCTGGGAAAAATATTGATACACTGAAATATCCCGATATTTTCATATGCAGATTTCATACTGATATTTAAAAGTGCAATACTGATCTATTCGCCTATGAAATCTCACAAGATTTCATTGTTATGAAATCTCGCGTGATTTCACGAAAACCTGCAAGATTTTATAACAGAACGTCAAAATCTCGTGAGATTTCGATAGTAAAATAGATCGACACCGCATTTTTAAATATTGATATGATATCAGCGTACGAAAATATTGAAATATTTCAGTGTATCAATATTTTTTCCCACCCCAACCAAATATCCCGTTTTTGGGTATTGTTTTTTTTTTCCTTCTTAGTTGGGAAGAAGAAAATCCAGGTCATTCTAGGATATAACACACACATCCTATTAGTTTTGTTTGAACAACTGTGATAAGTTTTACTTGTTATACATAACACAAGTTGAGGTATTTTTCAATTTTGCACAAGGAATGAATATTACGCAATTTATTTTTCAGCTTTAATATCGATATTGATATCAGTTATCTGCCAGATGAGTTTTAAAATATCGGCATATCAGATATGGGCCATAATGGCAACATTGTGCATCCCTACTGGATGATGTGATAAACCATTAATCATATTCTAGAGTCATCCTCAAAATTATTCATACCCTCCATTTAACTCACTGGCTGCCAATCACGTGTTTCCACATTAATTCAAATCCGAACGTTAACTGCCAATCACGCGTTTCCACATTAATTCAAATCCGAACGTTAACTGCCAATCACGCGTTTCCACATTAATTCAAATCCGAACGTTAACTGCCAATCACGTGTTTCCACATTAATTCAAATCCGAACGTTAACTGCCAATCACGTGTTTCCACGTAATTGAGGGTTTTAATCGGGGGAGCTGGGTGCGCACCTAAGCTGCGGTAGAGGGAGGAGGGAGAGAGGGAGGGAGGAGTAGGGAGACATTTCTACAAAATATTATGTTGTGAAACGAACTTGTGGCTTATTTAGCTAGTAAATAATTATTTTGCCTCCAAAACTCTTTTCTCAGTGTTGTATTTGTTGTTTCATAGAAGTAAACAGCTGATCAGATGATGAAGGTGTCACTAAAGTAAAAAATATTGGCATCAAAGACACTTTTCCACTTGAAGCGGACCTCAGCATTCAAAGCTCGTTTTCTCAGCTTTTTGGTCAAAAAGAGGCGTTTTCGCTGCAACAAAGCCATGTTCTACTGCAGATTACTAAAGAATGGAAAAAGCTAGAAACAAATGGTTTTTTTTCTGATAAAAGAAGAGAGTCTAAGCTTTCCTTTGGTACATTCAGTGTTTGTATTGGCATAGTACACAATATTCTGTGGATCTCCCAAAATCAGTGAAAATGCTTAAAAATCCTGGTAATATGGAGCTCTGCTCGGAAAAGGTCTGGCAGTCAATGAGTTAAATAAAAAGCTAAATTTACAATAATAATATAAATAACAGGAAACTAAAGAAGCTAATAAATGAAAATTTACAAAATTATAATTTAGTGAAATGAAATACTGCTTTTGAATTGTGGTTAAAAATAATAATTAAAAACAAACAAACAAAACTGTCCCACACACATTGGAGGACCTTTCTCATGAACATGGACCAACATACCTGTCAACAGGTGCAGACGTCTGATTGGACGTTACAGAAAACACCTGATTGTCTCAAAGTGTTGCTCAACAACATTTTAGCTTCGGAGCCCCATCATGCTTGTTTATTTGTTTTATTTTTTACATGTTTGTTTTTAATATCTCTTTCAAACCACAATTCAAAAATCAATTTCATGATTTTCATAGAATTTTTATTTATTATTACTTCTGTCAATTTCATCTTATTTTGCTGGCAGCTGATTTTCTTTCCTTTAATTGGAGGGTCTGAATAATTTAGAGGACTGTAGCTTAGCTGCAGCAGTGGATTCCTGAAGGAGCATGGTGACGATCATCGCCTGCAGCGACAGGACTCACCTGTTGTGTGATGAGCCACAGCCTTGGCCAGCATGGTCTTCCCACAGCCTGGAGGTCCATACATGAGGACGCCCCTCGGTGGGTCGATCCCAATCTGAGGACAGGAACCAGGAGGGACAGTCAGGTTCAGGCTGACAGCTGATTGGTTATTTCTAACAAACGTGATCATCACTGTGCTGCTTTTAAACATGTGAAACCTGTTTATAGAGCTCGAAGTGTGTGAGCGGCAGCTCCACAGCCTCTCTGACTTCCTGCTTCTGGATGTCCATCCCGCCGATGTCGGCGTACATCACATCTGGCTTCTGGTCTGGAGGAGAAGACATCTGGTTAGAACGGAGCAGCGGAACCCTTCAGCGTGAGCTCTGCGTGTTCTTGAAGCGGAGATTCCCAGCAGAACCCTGAGCGGCGTACCTGACGTCAGCATCATGATGCTGCTGTCCGCCTCGGGGGGAGGACGTCCACCAGAGCGTTGCTGTGCTTGTGCAGTGCCACCGAGGCGTTGGGCTTCAGCAGCTCTCTGTCGATGGTGCTCAGGATGCGCACGTAGTAGTTGGAGCCTGAAAATGGGGCGATGGTCAACTTTCAACCTCAACTTCAATGGTTTATACAGCACTTTTCAGGCATGAAAGCAGCACACAGTGCCACAGCGTAAAACATCAAAATGACAGAATGTGTTCCCAGCCTCTGGTGCTCATCAGAACTGGTGCTGCTGAGTTCTGGATAGGGTTGGGCACCGAGAATCGAGTATTGCTGGGAACCAGGACTAAGGCCGTGTCTCAAACCGGACACTTGGGCACTTCAAACACCATCTTTGAGTGTGTGGTGCGTTCATGGTGTCATTTAAGTCAAATTCAGAGCACTGAAAGTACCAGGATGCCCTAATAACAGCCAAAAATGAGTGCAGA
>JALJCO010009822.1:0-83054 GCA_023101725.1 Atherinomorus stipes
ATGAGAAGCTGCAGGTGTGTTAAACTTCCATTTTATGCCATCTTGAATCAAAGCTCTTTGGATCTTGGAATGATTCAGAGCAGCCAAGTTCTCCTTCCGCTCACGGTTTGCACCAACAAGACTTTGAAATACCGTTGTCAGACCTGATGGATGAAACTGGTCCTCTCCCTGCAGACAAATCTTCTGACTGCGTTTATACAGGAGTCTGAATCCAGGGAGTGGGCTACTTCCAAATGAAGTGCACGACTGCTCATGCAGGTGAAAAGCACTCCATACCTTTTCAGGTAACTTCGTCCTCTTTTTACACTTATCGGCCCAAAATAATCCATTCCCACATCCGTGAAGGGAGCTGGATCAGGCAGCACTCTCTCCTCCGGTAGATCGGCCATCATTTGCTCAACAAACTTTCCTCTGTGACGTTTACAGACAACACACTGAGAAATAACTTTCCTGGCAGCAGAATTTGCATTTATGATCCAGTACTTTTGCCTTAACCTGGACAGCATATGATTCCTTCCTGTATGGCCCAGCTGCTGGTGGATATGACGCAAAATCAGTACAGAAATATGCATGTCTTTGGTTATGATAGCTGGATGTTTGGCCTCCATTGGCATTGCTGCTTTGTTAAGCCGACCACCCACTCTCACAATTCCACCATCCATGACTGGGTCCAGCTTGTAGAGTGGACTCTCCTTGGGAACAGTTTTAGAGCCATCACCCATTAAAGCAATTTCCTTTCTGAACCTTTGTTTTTTGCTCATACTGAATAAGCTGCCTTTTCTGCTTTGTCGCAGTCCTCTGGAGTCAAAATTTGTCCTTTGAGCGTGGCTTTTTAAAATGTCTGCATCTCCTTTTCCACCTTTTGCTTTTTGGCTGTCCAAACTGTGTTGATGTAAGGTTTGCAGCAGCACAAAACTCCTTTCTTTTTTTTTGACTCAACAACATGAGTGTTTCCTTGACCTTGAGACACCATGCAATGGATGTCTTAAGCTTAATCCAGGATGAGAAGAAATGGATGAGATAGTTTGTGGTGTTTTCTGGATCCTTCATAACAGCATTCACTGTGAGATCTTCTTTTTTGACCTCTGCGTCATCTGCAGGAATCACATGAAGATCAACATCGAGTGTAGGCCATTCCTCCTCCGACCCACAGAGAAAATCTGGTCCATATATCCATCTCCTGTCTTTCCAGGAACTCTTCCCCTCTCAATCCTCTGGATGCTTCATCTGCAGGATTCTCCTTAGATCCAACATATCTCCACTGGTTTGTATCTGTTGCTCCTCTGATAACAGAAATTCTGTTTGCAACCAAAAGTATGAAAGCGTCTGGTTTCGTTGCTGATACTCTTGAGCACTGTTGTACTATCTGTCCAAAAAACAGATTTCTGCAGTGGGAGTTGCAACTCCTTTCTCAGCATCTTGTCCACTTTCCTCGCACAGCAAGAACTGCAGCTGCAAGTACCAGCCGAGGGGATTGTTGTCTGCTTGAGTGGGGGCGACTCAGGGCTTTCCCGCGAGAAAAGCTATGTGCGCAGCATTATCCTTCTCCATTTTCAAGTAGGACACTGTTCCATAACCCACCTTGACTAGCGTCAGAAAAATGATGGAGCTGTGCCTTATCAGGTCTCCCAAAGTCATTTGGTTTAATACAGCGATCCACTTTGAACTCTGACACCTTCTGGAGGTCTTCCAGCCAGTCAGACCATTGCTTGGAGAGAGGATGGGGAATGGTTTGGCCCCAACCCAGATTTCTTCTGCAGAGCTCCTGCAGCAACATCTTTGCTCTCAAACTGAAAGGAGCCATAACATTCCAAAGGGATCATATAAGGAAGCAACCACTGACAAAATGCCTCTCCTGGTTGGTGAGTGGTCTTGGACTGAAGTCTTGCAAGTTACTCATCAGTTTCAATGCACCACTGGAGTCCCAGCGCCCTTTCCACTGAAGCTGGTCTTTAATCCAAATCCAGTTCTTTGATTTCCTTTGCCCTCATTTCCTCTGGAATGGCTGTGAGTACTGTACGACTGTTGCTGATGCATTTAGAAAAGTTTAAATCCTCCTTTGCTGCAGGCAAGTACAGTTAGTTCTTTTATCATCTGCACTGCTTCTTCCTCTGAAGCCACAGATTTCAAGCAGTCATCCACATAAAAGTTGTTTTTCATTGTGCTGACCACCTCCAGAGGGAACTCTTGTGCATGGTCATCTGCTGTTCTCCGCAAAGCATAATTTGCACAGCTTGGTGATGACACAGCTCCAAACAAATGCACTTTCATTCTGTATTCCAGTACAGGCCTGAGAGGGATCACCATGATGCCACCACAGGAAACACAGGAAATCGATGTGCTTATGAGAAACATGAACTTGATGAAACATTGCATCAATGTCAGCCATTATAGCAACAGGTTCTTGTCGAAATCGAATGAGGACCACAAGAGAGTTGGGGAGAGGCCCCTCGCAGATGACAGTTCAGTGATGTTCCTTTATATGTTGCTCCACAATCAAAAACAACTCTCAGTTTGCCTTTTTTCTGGGATGAAAAACGCCATGGTGAGGGATATACCACAGCTTTCCATCACCACGTTTTAACTCATCTGCTGGTACAACTTCAGCATATCCTTGATCTATCATGTCATTCAAAAATGCAGAATACTCCTCTTTGTAATGGCTGTCTTTATCAAACCTTTTCTTCAGACTCTGGAGGCGCTGTTCTGCAATGCAGTAATTATTTGAAGTTGGGGTTTTCCTGTCTGAAAGGTAAGTCAATATGATAATGATTTTCAATCAGTTCAGCTGAGTTATTGACAATCTCCATGAACTTCACATCTTCACCAGACATCTCAAGTTGCTCCTCTGATGATTTTTCATGAAAATCATGGTTGTACTGTTTGATTAGCATTTCCTTGAGATGCTCAACAGAAATTCTGTTGGCTGTTACAGCATGATAGGGGCTTTTACTCTGGCTGTGGCTCACCACACGGAGTGACCATTTATGACCCAGCCAACCCTTGTTCTGACAGCATAAGGTCCGCCTTCCACACTGTTAATCAGCTCCCACGGTTCCAGCACCTTTACAGCATCTGTTCCAATGAGTAAATCCACTTCAGCATCAATATCATGAAGCTTGACTCCTTTCAGATGAGGCCACTGACTGACATCTTGTTGCCGGGGAACATTTATTGTGGACACAGGCATGCTCTTTTGTGTCAAAACATCAGGTAAGTCAATGAAATCGGCACCTTCCAGGCTAGACACCTCCAAGTCAGGTATAATCTGAGTACTGACGATTTTCTTTTGACCCATTGTTCTCAGAAAAATGTTTGTTCTTTTTCCCCTCAGGTTCAACTTCCTTGCCAGAGTTTCCGTGCAGAATGTACCTGAACTTCCAGGATCCTAAAGGGAATATGTCTGGACAATCTTGTTACTTTTCTTGCTCTTTTTACTTGAACTGCAACAATGGGAAAAACAGAGTCACCTTCATGACCGCCCCAATATGACCACAAGTTTGGGTTGTTGCTGTTGCAATACTGACATGAGGGTTCTTTTGGATTTGCTCTATACATGTAACTTTATCCTGTTGATCTATATGTAGGACCCCAGGATGCCTTTGATGACATATATTGCAATCCAAACGACTCCTTACAAGTTTTACTTGTGTGACCCATTTTCAGACAACCAAAGCAAATTCCCTTCTCCTTGATGAAATTTATTTTATCTCTATGCAATTTTGCTTTAAACTGCAAACAGTTATCCAGTAAGTGATTACTTTGTGCACAAAACCAACAGCTGTATGTAGAAGAGGGTTTAGTCTTGTTTTCTGCATGAAGAGATTTAACTTCTTTTACTGAGGTCACATTTGTGGCAAAGGTACTTCCTCTTTTTCTTGACTTTGTGGAAGTGGAAACCTTTGGACTGGTCCCAGAGTGCAAGTCTTGAATGTTACCAAAAAGTGGGTCAGAAGCAATTCTAACCTGCTTTTCAATAAAGATAACCAGATCTGTAAACACTGCTCTTTTATACCTTTGTTCTTGCAGCTCACATGCAGCAGTTCTCCATTTCTCTCTTAACTTATAAGGAAGCTTCAAAATAATGCTCCTCATATTTGATGGCAAGTCCAACTCCTTCATGTGCACTATTTGCTCTGTTAAGTTTGAGCATCCTCTTAGAAAGAGAGAAAATGACTGCAGTGCCTTTACATCTTCACTCTTTATAGGAGACCAGGTAATAATCCGTTCCATATATGCAGAAGCAATTTTATGTTCATCTCCAAAATGTTCTGCAAAAAAGATCTTTAGCTCTTCTATAAACCTGATTTGGGGGTAAGTGCTGACAACTGTGCACCAAGTTCTGGGCTGCCCCTTTGTATATTGCTCAAGAAAATGCAAACAATCTGTTTTATTCTCTGTTTTAGCTTCTATTCCATTTTCAAAGCTCTTATAAAAGATCTATATTGAAGAGGGTCTCCATCGAACACAGGGATATTTCTTGATGGAAGAACAGAAGACAGGTTTTGCTGAACCAGAAGTGCAGTTATATCATTTTGTCTTTGCATGATGTTTACAATATCATTCTGGCGTTCTCAGTCAAAACAGGGGATTGAAGCTGTGCTGGTATTGACTGATTTTGAACAACTGACTGTGTCACCTGAGCTGAAGCATCCCTATTTATCAACATATTCATTGACGTTTGATATTGTTTTTGTTTGGGCCTAACAACCTGTGGTTGAGGATTTAACTCAACTCCTGCACCTTTGCTCCGCTGTCTTTCTTTCCTTAGAAACGAACGTTTCTGCATCAGGATTCAGTGGAGACGCTTTTTGTGCGTGACCTTTATCAAAATATAAATTCATTCCATCAGATGTGCTGAGCCGCACAGTGAATTTATTTCTAAGACGTGAAGCTTTGCATTTGTTGCTGCCAACTCCGCCTCCAACGCTAGTTGCTCCTTTTGATTTCTTCAGCTCCTCCTCCTGAGCTTCGATTAAATGTTTTTTCTTTAGGGCAGCGACACGCTCCTCGAGCGCCGCTTTTTCTGCCTCCGCTTGAATGCGTGCCGATAATGTTGAAGATGCCCGTGTTTGGTGGGAGCGCACCCCAGAATTAGATTGCGCATTAATAATATTGGAAGCGCTGTCTTCAGGGTGGATTTCCTCAGAATCGGCAACACTTTCATCATCTAAGACATTTGGTTCAGTGTATTCATAATCCATTTCCATTAACCAAGCCTTTGTCTTTTCAATAAATTCACAAAACTTCGTCACTTTAAGCTGAAAATACTTCGTTTGTCTTGTTACTTCTTCTTGTGGAAATTCAAGCTTAAGAAAGATTCTTGTGTCTCTGTTGCATCTTGATAGCACCCTCATAAACCTTGCAAACTCAGCAGCCACTGCATCAACATTTTCTTTTGATGCCATTAACTAAAAGACATTTTTCATATACCTTGAAGCTTGTCTGCATTTCAAACTTCTTTTTCTCTTGACATGTTTTAATGTAAAGACTCAGACCCTTTTTCGGTAAACTTAACACATCTTTTTGCTTCAGAGGTTTTATCGTCACTTTGTTTGTCATTAGTATCAGACATTTTGTATTGTTCTTGACTTATTTAAACTCCGTAACACAGATCATCACTTTGCCACACCTTATAATGTAAGAATGTCAGATCTTGAGCATCTTTCTCTGACAAGACGCTGACAGCTTGGTATTGCGCAATCACACAGCGGAAGCGCAGCTGGCCTCAGCAAACTTTAAACTTTGTCGTGATATACTCTCCTTGAAACTCCAGTAGTTCCACCCGTTTTCCACTACGGTAATGTAGTATTATCTAGGAGGCCCCCGTGTTAGGGGAAAAAAAAAAAAAGGGTGGGGGTCCGTGTGGACAGGGTTTTAAATAATGAGCGGTTTGTTAATTTATGCGCTCGGATTGATTATGTATGCTTTCGGTTTGTTATTCTTTGCGCGCGGATTGATTATCAACCAGTGGTCTCGGTTTATTAATCATTGGGCCCAGATTATGATTTTTTGTCTGGGTTAATTAATCCGTGCGCTCGGATTGAAAAACTGTGCCCTCCGGTTAATAAACCGGTAAACCAAAATGGAAAGTTTTGGGTCCGGTTAATAAAATTTTGTGCCCCCTTTTGTTCCCTGCGCGCGCACATATGCCGCGGAATCTGTTTTGATTTTTTGATTGATTGCCCACACAATAGCTCCCCACACCAAGATGGTTATGTTTAGTTATATACTTAGTTTGATTAATGGATTTTAAAAAGGAGCCTTCATATGTTGTCGCCTAAGACTAAATCTGTATTTTTAACCTAGACCAAGATTTTAAGATAGAAATAAAAGGAAAGGTGAAGGAAATACACATTCGCGAAATAACGGCGTAAGTTTCCTTTCCCTCTTAAAAAACCGAAAATATTTAAAATAACATTGATTAATAAAAAAAAAAGCTAAAAAAAAGGCGTGCTTTCAGTTTCACTCTTTAACAATATTGAATACAAGCGCATTCTGCAAGCCAGTTCTTCAGATTTGTGACATTGACTGTTAACACATCGGTAGTACTGTAAGCCAACTGTATTTGACATTTCTTTTGGTCGAGGAATTGGGTGTGAGGAGGAAAGTTTGGGTTGTTTTGATGGATTGTTGGAATTTAGGATCTTTTCCATGCTTCCTTATTATGACAATTTATTTTATCTAATTAATTCCAGTAGTTATTATTTTATTTGTTGATTAATTTTTATTTGCAGTATATTCTCATCAGGCTGAATAATGGTAGAAATAATTTTTTTTTCTTCATGATATTAATTGAAATTTTTTAGTCAAGGTAAGAGAATCTGTGGCTTTTGAGGTTAGCATCCTACAGGTATTAGGAGTTTCCTTTTGGTAACCCACTTTTTGACTTTTGAAGAATTCATATTAAGGCCTTGTAAATAACCCCAATGATTGATGGAAAATTTTTTGAAGCTTGGAACTCCTAATACATGCGGAGTATTGTGGTACTCAGAAGTAGTGGTGCTGCCATCCCTTGGTGTATTTTAGAGGATGCATCAATGGGATATTATAAAAGCGCACAAAAGTATTAATAAATTATTAAGATTGAAGATTTAGATTAGATTTAAAAATAACTCCCCTATTTTCTGAAATTTTGCATCATTTTTTGTTTGACAAAAAATGTTCTTCTGCAATATAATGGATATCAAAATTTCGAAATTCTTACAAGAACAGCGAGGACTGGATGAGACCGTGATTGCCAACCTAATTGATGAGAAGGTATGTGACACCCCCAAGCCACCGGTAAAATATGAAAAGGAATGAAAATACCCCCTAAAGAAGTAAAGGGACTTGGCACTCCAAATGATAAAACATGAAATGTATTTTGGCCTTTTGAATATTTCAATCCTTTTCCCCATCTTTGCTCTACTGTTAAACCCACAAAAAAAAAAAAAGAAGGCCATATACACTTCCCCCCCTCCCCCTCCCTCCACCAGAAAAAAGCCTCCTGCTATTTTTTTTTATTCTTATTTCTGGCTTCTTAATGCACTCATTTTATTTTTTTTTTTTTTTTTATTAAGTAAATAATTGAACGCTTTTTATATAGCAGTTTATTAGTTGATCTTATTTGGTGTTAGTTATTAGCAAATTATTTTTGGTAATGTTATGATAAATAAAAAATAAAAAAAGAAAAAATGATTTCTCCTCTTTTTTCCACCCAACCCTTCTTTTGAAGGAGAAAGCTTGTCCAGAGTATAGATCCATATTACTTGATAGTGAGGAGAAATATTCTCATGCCCACTGAATTACAGTGATGTACTAATTCTCTGAGGCAGCTAGTTTCTGTGTTTTTATGGTGCGCACTGTATTTTTTGCTCCGCTGTGGATTTAATTTTCTGACATTTCATCTATACGGAGATGAATATGTTGAAACACGCACTTTTCTAAAGGAGATTTTGTGTGTTCACATTTTGTTTATTGTGGTATATTTTATTTTTTTTGTTTTTTAAGTGGAATTTTTTAACAGGTATTGATTGGAAGGATTTTTTGAGACATATTTTGTTTTTATTTTATTTTTTTTGTTATTTTTTTGTGTATAACAATAAATATATATTTTTGTTTTTTTGATTGACTGATTGACTGTCATTCAGATAATGAGTTGACAGTTGAACAGATAAAGTACCCAAGAGTGTTAAATTGGTGACAATACAGCAATACTGTAGTACTGTAGTAGATAATTTGGTGTTTTGGAGGGATTTCATATGTTTCAAATGAACTAATTTATTCTCTCGACAATGGGTTAAAATCGGTTGAACACTCAGAAAGGTCACAGTGATCAGTGTATAGATAACTCAAATGGTAAATAAAATGCTCAAAAAGTTTTTGGGATTTTCCTATGTGAATTTTTGAATAGGTCTTTGGTTGATATTTTATAGGTTAGAGAGAGAGTAGGAGGGGTATGAGGGCTCCGAAGGTACTAAAGTGGCCCAATTTTTCAAAATTTATGGAGTTTGGCAAATAGAATTTTTATGCATATGGATATAGGAGGATTGGATTTGACTGTGAATTTTTTTTCAGTATGAGGTGGTTTAAAGAGGCAGATTAGGCTAGAGAGACCACATTAGGCCAGTTGTAATGTTAAGATTATATTTGTGATGTTAAGATTGTATTTGTCACGCAAATAGAACCACAGAGGCGCATGTGAATGAATCACCGCATTCGTATGTGAGTCCAAATATGGTTCTATCTCAGAAAGCCAAGTTAATACCCACAGCACCACTGCGATGTGCGTTTCTCGTTAACATAATGGTTTTGACGAGTACATCAGTGTCGGCCCGTGTGTATTTGGCTTCGTTTTTGTTTTTTTTGAATCATAAAATTTTCATTAGAGGAAAAATTTGGTGATTATGAAGATGTCTTCAGTGTAAGATAGGAATAAGTATAATATGAGGAAGTGATAGTATTTTGATGTGTTTCTTTTTGTTAAGGATTATGGTCCATTATGACACTTTTATACTGGAACTTGATTAGGCGGTAAGTTCCCCTACAGTTCAGTAAACCCGACAAGCCTTAGAGATCACCAGGATATGGTTTCAAAGGGGAAATTTCTGCCTTTAATTATATGCTGGTATTTATTATTGTTTAGTACTTGTTAATGATTTGGTTGGAGACAGTGATGGTCCAGAAAAATGGGACAAAAGAAATGGTGAAGTTATTGTGGTGTTCTCAGTGAGGAATTGAGTGAGTTTTTGGTAACGTTTGCTATTAAGAGCATTGTTGGAGTCACGGTTAAAGTACATTTCATGAGGGATGAGTTGAAGGATCAGTGGTAAACATGTTATCGTTAGGGTCAATGTGTTCAACTTTGTGACTTTTTTCTCCGTTGCATTACTCTCGTCCTTTCTGGGACTTACAGTTACGGATTTTAAATTATTTTCTATGTTTTTTTTACATATTCCTTGAAAATGTACGCTAATAAGTAAAGGAAGCATGTGAGAATGCAATTTTGTATCTAAAGATTGAATGTGTAAATGAGGTTTAGACGCATTATTTTAGGATTATTATAATAAAAATAGATATTGAGAAAAATTTACTTAAGATTTTACACGAAGTGGTAAAAAAAGATCCTACATATGAACCAGAATATTTAGCACATTGTTTGAGACATGTTAAAATAGAAATTAAAGAGTGGATAGGATGATTTCAAGAATTGTTCCTAACCCCAATTCCTTTCTTGATGTATTATAACGTTATGCCATAAACCGAAAGCCTAAATAAGAGTTTAATTTTGACATTGATTTCATTAAGAAGTTCAATAGAATTGCAATGAAATGTTACTGAAGTTTTGCACTGATTATTATTTTGTATTTTTTTTTTTTATTTTTTTTTTCTTTGTTTTTATGCTATTGTGAAATTTTGTTTTTAAATTTTGATTATATATATAAACAAAATACATTATTATCTCCATCATTCAATCATTTTTTTAATTCAGTCGGTTTCATAATTTATCAGTTAAAAAATAACAATTTTTAAATAAAGATCCAATTATTCAATCACTAACTAACTAAGATAATACCTTAGTTTTTTTTTTTTTCTCCATAACACTGTAATTTGACTAAATACTTCCATTTGTTATTGATTTCGAATGATGTGAAAACACGTAAAATAGATTAATGTGTTTATGTGTTTATATTTCATTAGGTATGATTAAAAATGTATATATTTTTTTATCTAATGCTCTAAGTATTTTGTTGTTTTTTAGTGGATTTCTTATTGATTTTTCATTCATTTACAATTATTTGTCCGAGCGATTGTAATCTATTAATTAGTAATAATATATAATATTAAAGTTTTTTTTTTTTGTGTTTTTCCTTGTCAGGACAAACTACTATATTCTTGTATTATGATATAAAAAAATAATTAATATACGTAGTTGTAACTAGTAAATACACCCAATTGAACAAAGAACTTATTTCTGCTTTTTTTATGTTTTTCACCGGTTTTAAACATCTTAAGACCCCATAGTATACAAGTTCCAGTTACTGAGCAGTGAGGCGCAGATAAAATATAAATATAGACTACATCTGCACAGATGGGGTTGTTTGATGGAAGAAACAAATATCTATCCGATCTATAATTAACAGGAAGATGAGCTAATCTCCTTCATTGAAGTATATATGTGGGTGATGTTGTTTATTAAGTAATTAAATTAATGATTCAATTAATCATTAATAACTTAAATATTTAAATGTTTTTTTTATAATTTTATTAATAAACCAATTATCTATTTGACTTTTTTAGATTCCTAGTGGCCAAATAAGAAAAATTACAAAAATAGACACATTAAATATTTCTAAAACATCTAAAAATAAAAAATGATAAAGTGGAACACATCTTCTTTTTTTAATCTTGATTTCTGCTTCCTTTTTGTTTCCTGATATGGTATATGCATTTGTGTTTTTTTTTTATTTTTTATTGTTAAATGTTTATGTTAGTTAAAGTCTACAATGCAAGGCATGTGTTATAGTGTTTTATTATATTTTATTTTTATATAAAATAACTTCATTATATTATAAGATAATACAAAGATAATATTTCAGGTATAGAACTTTCTTAAAAACAGCGCTCTTTTTAGTGTGTAATTTATTTTTTGTTTTTTTTTTTAATTATAGGTTTTATGTTTAAAGATGTTATTCTTTTTTGTTTTTTCATTTTAATGGTAACCCCTGGCAACAAATTAGATATCGGCTCCCCCAACCCCCCCACCCCCCTTGCCTCCTCTTTTTCCTCTCAGAAGGTTTCTCTTTTTGAATAAGTTGGATTCAATAAAAATTGAATTACTTAAAACAAGTATTTTAACCCCCAAAATTGGATTGTTATTTTCTTGTTGAACTTTATCTTGCCTTTTGGAAAACCAATTTAGAATTATATTAAAAAAAAGCCTTTTTGGTTTTAAGGAAAAAGTATTTGTTTATACTCGACTGACTTTCCTTATTTTTAAATATAACTGTTTTATTTTTTTTTAATAAGCCCAAAGTTTTTCTGACCGCCTTTTGGTTTTTTTTTATATATTCAGACAAAAATAATTAATAAAAAGTTGATTAAAAATGAATGTTTTTTTTCATTCGTTAGGGACCTAATTTGATTCAATCAAATACCACAACACTTATATAAAAAAACATTTTATTTTTTTTTTCTATTTTAGAGATCTGTTTTGTGATGGTAGTTCCTAATATTAGGCTTATGATTTTTAGTTGTTATTACGTAGACGGACTGTTGTAATTATCATTCCCTTTTGCATTGTTTTGTAGTGCGTAGTACTTAACCATCAGCAAATATCCCAGTTTTAATTTTGTAATTGTATGTGATGTTTATATTTAGATTATGTTAATTATCACTAACCGTTTTGTTGGTGTTTAAGCTCGAAGCCTTTAAAAACTCAAAACACAATAAATTATATATTTCTTTGAAATCAAAATAGTTTTTTTTTTTTTTTTCTTAGAAATGTTATTCGGATTGATACAATGTACAGTTTGTTGTGTTGTAATGGTTTGATTTAATAAATAATTAAAGTTCTTTATATAATTTTTTTTTTTTTGTCTTGAAAAAATTATCTCCACAGTAATATATATTAACGATTAATTCGGCAGCCTTTATTAAAGATGCTTTGTGTAATTGAATTAAATTTAATATAAATATAATAAGGGAACCCTTGGGGAAGGAAAAAAAAAAGGCACTGTAATATTGGTGGTTAAAATATGAGTATTGTAGGTGATTTCATAAAGTGGGATATTATAATAATATAATGGTAATTTTTTTTTTTTTTTATATTTTTTCATAATCATAAAGATGAATAATATATATCTACTTCAGAAACAAAGAGATTATCTTCTTTTGGCTTGAGCAGTACAAATAAAATTGATTTTTTTTTTTTATGCTAAACCTTTACCATCCTTTTATTATAGATTTATAACTAAACAGCTATAAAAATTACTATAATATTTTTTCTCATCTTTTAATGTTCAAGGGTAAATTTAGTTGTAGACACTTAATGCAATTGGGCATGGATATGAATAGGTAGATGTGCTACAAATCTAGGTTCTCATCTGTTTTCGTGTTTATAAACCCCACATATATGATCATAGTGGAATTATAAAAATAAAATAATATAAATAACATACATTAAAATCTGATATATAAAAAATATAAGGTTGACATTTTTCTACCCCATCAAACTCATTTAAAAACATGTGACAATAGCGGAGATACATAAATAGGTCTTTGGAAAATGTTTTTAAGATAAATGTTTGATATGAATCATACATGTAACTGAATGATCATATATAATGTAGAAATATAGGGACAAAGCACTAAATAGAAGTGTGGTTAAAAATTCTTAATGGATTATATTATTTTAAAATAAGATGTTTTATTTACATCGTTTGTTTAAATTTTTTAGTATTGTTTGTCGATGTTTACAGCTTAGGTATAAAATCACGTTAAGAACAACCTATAAATAAATGGCAGTGGTCAATTGACATATGAATTATAGGTTTTATTCCGTGATTTTTTTGCGCAATGATGTGGCCGTAGAGGGTGAAACCAATCTCAATCACATGGATTCACTCATCTTTGGATCTAGTAATGTTTTCCTCTGTAAGGTTTCATAACTGGTACTCGGTCTAATTAGGTTCAAGACTCAAATAGATCAGGTTAGAAGTACAATGAATAAGGAGGGCATTAAGTAACATGTTAATTATTTGACTTACGTATGTGCTGGTTGAATCATTTGATCCTGGTGGAAACTAAAAAAATATATGTGAAAATAATAAAATTTATACTAAAACACTGCATTTCATTCAAATACCAGTCACTGTTTTGTAATAACACCTGTTTTATGTTAAAACTATCTGAGTAAATATTTTCCCCAATAAATGATTACAAACCAAATAAGTTTAACATTAAGTTTAGGCAATTAATTTTAGAATTAGGTCTATTATCTGGAGTTTATTTGTATGTTTAAAAATATGTTTGTGGGAAAAAAAAAAAGTGCAAATAATTTAATAAATATGCTCAAATAATTTACTATTTTAGTTAAAAGGGATGGGTTTTCTAGAGGGGAAATATAGTGTGTGCGAACCAAGTTAGTATATATGGTGTAAATAATTGTACATGTAGTGGTAAATAGAATGTGAATGTGTTGGGTGTTAAAATGCAAATTTTTTAATTACGCACAAGCTATGTTTTAGTCGATTTAGAATGTTATTGTTTATTGGCTCAAGGATCTCAAACATAAAAGCAAAACAGTGATCTAAAAAACAATAAATAAAAATAGGGGAGAGTATTTTCACAATGAAATTTGAATAAAGTAAAATATTAGGTGGGTGGATATATATGAGCTTGTTGTGGTATGTTGGTATGTATATAGAGCTATAGTGTGTTTTTATAGTGGTGATTTATAAAACCAAAGGGACAAATGAATATAATGGATTTATAATTTTAAAAGCCCAATCCCTTTATTTCTTTATATTATTATGAGTGTCCTGTTCATTATGTTACGGTGTCTTATATATTGTCATATATATTCTAATCATTTTTTTTGGGAGTCACATTCTCATCCATTAATTAGGGTGGTTATAACTGTCTGAAAATTTGGATCCTTTTTATGAAAGATTCTCGATTTTTTGTTGGTCAAAAAAAAAGTTGTACAGTTTTTTTAGGTTAAACAAGATATGATGCAAATTTATTTAAATTTCGGTGTTTTTATTATTTTTAAAATTATAGTTAAATTTTAATTTAATTCTAATAATTTGGTCATCTACAATACAACAGGCATTGAAAGCTTAAGTCATTGAACATAACGGAAGGGTAAATCTAGTGGATGAGGAAACCAGCAACATGTTTGCAATAGGATGTAGGGTGATTATACAGAGCCTTCTATCAATTTGTTAATATATAAAGAGGTTTATATGAATTTAAGTACTGGTAACTATGTGTTTTAAGATATGGAAACCCAAATTTCTTCAGGCTGCTAGACATTAAGGACCAGTGCAGTTAATAAAAGCAAAACATTTAGACTGATATTATGAATAATAACAAAATAATTAGACTTAAAACTATTAAACAGATAAAATAATGAAAACTAAAAATATTAAATTAAAATAAGATTATATCTTGGTAATACATAGTAAGCATAAAATATGTTATCAAAATGAGGTAAGGTAAAGCCAAGCTATAGTCCTAACACTCAATTACTGCACCCAACAATATCTTAAATACAGTTAGCTTCCCGTACTACCGATATGTTAATACTGATTGTCAAAAGTATTAACGATTTGCTAACAGTATACGCTTCTATTCAGTATTATTGGATTGAAGATTGAGCCAGTACTATATTTTGTTTATGAGTGAAATTATAAGTAGGATTATAAATAGTGTGCGGTTATTAATATGAAAGGTATGAAGAATAAAGTCGGGTATTTAAGAGGGAATGGGATTTATCTTAGGGTGTTCTGGTGAATGAGGATTTTTATCTGGTTGTCGTTTCTTCGTTCATTTATCGTTTAATCTAGGCTCTAAATATTCATCTTTATATAGGTTAATTAAACTACTTATGTAATCTACTAAAATTAACTTATAAGTCTAAGCCACTAATGTACAAAACATACCTCAAAGCTCTGAGCTAATGTTCTGTGAGATATGTATGAAACCGTAAACCAAGGTTCCGGAGAATTTGTTGGTCCAAGGAAGGCAAAGCTGGCCATATAGTTTTTTTATGATTGATAACCGCATGCCATTTTTTTTTAATGATAAATAAAGCGTTGGTAAAGCTATAGAACAGAGTCATAGGATTAATAAACCGAGTGATAAGCTTAATACACAGAGTGATAAGATTAATAAACCGAGACATAAGCTTAAAACACAGAGTGATAATATTAATAAACCGAGTGATAAGACGAGCGACTCAGTTTATAAATATTTATAATGCTTGCGCCCGATTTTTTTTTTTTTTGCCATGGCACCCCAGGGGTTTTTTTTTTTCCCAGAATTATCACATACCAGTTTGAAGAATCCTTTGATGGCTTACTTGAGCATCCAGCAGCAGATCCTTTGTATGGGCCTTGCCTTCGTGTGACGCATCCTCCGTTATCCTTTTAACATCCAGGAGATCCTTTATTTCTTTTAATCCAAAGGCAGGGGTTTAACGTGATCCAGTACGTTCCAAAAATCCATTGATGACTGCGGTCAGTCCTCTTGATCCAGGGCAGGTTTTTTACTTATGATGTGGCCGTTCTTTCTAACAACAAAATTCCAAAAAGGGGGGCCACAGATGCACGTGGACAAATAATTTACGCAGGCCAAAAGAAGTCCATTTTCCAGGCAAAGTCCATTAGTTTTTACGGTTTATTAGCCGTTGCAAGCAAGGAAGACATGAACAAACATTTTCTCCCTACTTCTCTTGCGCTGGTAAAAACCATACGCCCACCCAGATGCATGCTGGTCTTACCACTGACAGCCTATTTATAAACTTAATCCACCCAAATTAGTCCTAATTAACCAAAAACAAAGAAACAACTAAATAACTAAGAAACATCATCTCAAAACAAATATCAAAAAGAAATAACCTTAACTAAATTCTCCTCAAAATAAGAATATATTTTACACTAACAAAAGATAATTAGCTCCTACATTAAGCATATGACGATAAGATAGAAAATTAAAATGTGAATGGAAGAATGCAGTTCATAACTGTGTCTGTATAAAGCACATACAGTATAAATATGTAAAATTTTTCTACATATAATTTGTTTACAAATACTTTAATAAAATTAAAGGTACGGTGTGTAAAAAAATCAAAGGTCAATGGCAGAAAAATGGGATATACAATTCAAAACTTTGTTTCAATTGATGTGTAATCGCTGCACTAGAATAGCTATTATGTTTATTTTTTTAGATTGAGTCATTTATATCTACATACAGGAGGTGCACATACATGGAGGCTGCCATATTTGTTCCGCCATTTTTACTACGGTGTGCCTGAATGGACAAAACAATGTGTGTGAAGTGAGATACCTCTGAACTTTAAAACTGCTATACCAGCTTTGTTTAATGGGAGTTAGAGCACTGTTTGGGATCAGTAATGCCAAAAAAGTTTTATATTTTTTTACGGAAAAAGAAGGAAGAACAAAAAAAAAAAAAAAATAAAAAAAAAAAAAATACCAAAAAAAAACCCAATGGGGGGCGAGAAGAGGCATTGAAAGGGAGGAGAAGGAAGGGGGGGGTCTGGGGGGAAAATATTTCAATTCTGGCTTTAAAAGACATTAAAAGTAGTTACTCATAGTACAGTCATAGCTACACCTGAGACCACTGGTGAAAACATCTTTATGTCTGGGAGAATTTTGGCCTCCAACGGCCACTATACATTCACAACAGTGCTTAGAACATGAAGCCATTTGAAAGAAAACATCTTTTTTTTTCAAATACCCATCTAGATGCCAGTAATTCTTACACACTGTACCTTTAAGTCAGAAAGGCAAACTAGGAAAAAAATATGTTTTTGTTCTTCACTGCAAAGTAGCATACTGCTGTCTTCAAAAGGGGGTTGCCATGACTACAAAAACAAAAAACAACAACAACAAAAAAAACCTGCTCATTTCGCAATCTAAGTTGGATGTCAGTTTGAGTATCTTTGTTTTATGTTTTCACTATGTGTGGGCTGTTGGAAGCAGTGTTGTTGTACAGTCTGACAGCTCCAGGATGAAAAGGAAGGAAAAGACCTGCGATAATCCTCCCTGCACTCTGGGTGCAGCAGCCTGTCACTGAAGGAGCTTTCCAGTGCTGTCAATGTGTCATGCACAGTGAGACATTGTCCAGGAGTGATGATGAATTGGATGCCTCCTTCCTGTCTCCCACCTTCTGCACAGGGATGGGGGGGGGGGGGGGGGGGGGGGCGGCATCCCAGGACAGAACTGGAGTTTCCTGATCAGTTGATGCTGCCACCTCTGCAGATGATTGCAAGAAAGCTGATGCAAGACTTGAGTGAAAGAAGGTCTGAAGAAATTCCCCTTATAATTTAAAAGTCCTGAAACCTTCTCTGAGAATAGCTTCTGTTCTGGAGCTATACAGGTATAGTTGCAGGAGTATATGCAGGTATATATATATATATATATATATATATATATATATATATATATATATATATATATATATATATATATATATATATATATATATATATATATATATATATATATACATATATATATACATATATATATATATATATATATATATATATATATATATATATATATATATATATATATATATATATATGTATATATATATACAGCACCGTGAGCATCACACAGTGCACATGGACGTGGCTGCTCGCTGCTCTTATCTATGCAGCTGCTTGCTCTTAAAATCCACCGAAAAGAAAAAAATAACAGATGTGGATCAAGTCATGGAAGTGTTGACATTTGCAGTGGGGATGTTTTACACCGCAGAAGGAGTTGGGGGTGAGGGAATTTTCACTTTTAGAAATGTGGTTCCTCTACTAGCAAGCTAACAAGCTATCCACTCGGCTGTTCCCGGTTATCTTCGCTGACAACACTCAGCGCACACGTTCCTGTGCCCCCAGATGATGGAGTTTTTTGCCCTGTCACTAAAGCCCGGCATACACTGTGTGATTTTTGGCCGTTTTTGAGCCGACTTTTGGCGATCGGTCCAAGTCTTGGCCAAATTGTCTGTTGTGTGTCGTGCAGTATACAAGGGGGTCACGAGAGGCAATTGGCACCTCATAACAAGCTCCCAATCAGAAATCGTAGGTCGCAAGAAAATCAAACCTGTTTGATATTTTGGTTGTGAGTGAATTACATGATGAAGCCGTGCCACGACCAGACTGAGAACTCTTTCCCCGGAGATTTTTACATTTCACATGCATAAAACAAGAACGGAAATAAACCAAAGGCAGCATGGCGACCCAGTTTGTCATTTGGATGGAGTTCTCATTGTAGAAGCGACAGACCGTACAGCCCACGTGTGGTCAGCCAATTCCTCGTCCACACATGACGTCGTCCCCTTTTCCTTTTGGTGAATTCTTTGCAAAGAAGAGCGCAAATTGCCAAGGCAGTGCGATTTTTTGGTGATAGCATACTGTTGCTGCTGTTGTTGTTATTGTCTTCTTCTTCTACTACTAGCTGTATATATTGCGCTGCATGTTGGGATTTTTTAAGACCCCGACCTGTCTTTGAGGATGTACAGTGTGAGTGGTCAGATCGCCAAAATTGACAATGAATGTTGTTGCTTCTATTGTGTGCATGTGTGTACGTGTATGAATGTGTGAATCTATATGTGTGGGTGGGAGGGGCGGGGCTTTATGTTTTTATTATTTTTTCATTGTGATTGTGTTACATCTTTGTATGAAAAGTGTTATATAAATAGATAGTTTGATTTTGTTGAAAGGCAGATTGTAGTCATCAAGCTGAATGTCAACCAATACTGATATTAAGCTAATCATATCTCTGCATCCATTCAATTACTAACAGCCTTAAAGTGCAGATGACACGTTTTTTGACATTTTTTGCCATGTTTTATAGACCCAAACGTCCTTCATGATGATCTATGTAACATAAACAAGCGCAGCTGCATAGATGAGTTATTAGAAAACATCGCTGCTTTTCTGACCAGACTGTGGCGCTGTGAGCCGAAACCGGATATGACGTCTGCGAGAGAACGGAGAGTACTCTTCTTCGCTGCTTATTTTACATTGAAGTGGCTTCATTGCGGTTTTTAAGCTCCTTTTCTAGTTTTACAGAAAAACAGTAACGACTCAGCCTTCAAATTGTGTTGACAGTTAATGGTTAAAAGCTCGTAAGTGCAGCGTTAGTTTATTTAGGTATTCTACAGATTCAGATTTTATTTTGAAGAGGATAAGGAAAAGCAGATCGGAGTCGTACTCACCGGTAAACAGGCAGCAACAGGACCTCTCTGATCGTCTGTTTACTGAAAGTTCAGGAACCAGCGTGTTGAGACTTCTAACACAATGAAACTGCGATCATCTCCTCGGAAATCTTCTTTTTCATCCATCATTGCTTCATTACATCGGTCATACAGCTCCTGTTACCTGCTGTTCGGTTATATGAGGACGTCTCTGGTCATCAGATCTCCTCCAGCTGCTTCCAAAGCTGCACCCTTTCCTCCATCTTCATCCTTATAAACGGGAACTATTTGAAACTCCACTGGAACCATGTAAGTTGTTATCTTCTCATTTTTTAAAGGCTATTTATTTACCGCAGCTAGCTTGCGGCTGCTGTTAGCTGCGAGCTAACACAGGGGACGAGTGCCTCATTTCTGTCACGCTTGGCTCTAGCGTATGTCAAACTCTTTTTTTGGGGTTTGATGTCTGTTTTTTGTTGTTCCGGGTCGCTCCTTACAGTTCTGGTTCCCTCGGTGTGGTCTTGCAGGCTTTTAGCTGAACCAGTGGACCTGAGGGTGGAGACAGGCTGTAGGCAGCTGCTACAGTTCTACTCAGGTTCTAGCTTGTAAAATGTGATCTCCCTAAATTCCTCAGCATTATCACACTTTTCTGAACTAGCTGATGATCCCAGCACACAATCCAGTTCCAGTCCAGCTGGTCTGGAGCATCTTTCATGTTTTCCACGGGTTAGATTATACATGTAAGTCAATGGGCGGACTGCAACTCTGTATGTCGCTGATGACACAACATGGCGGCTCGTTTCACGACTGAGAAGCTATTAGCCTTTAGCCGAGCCTCCGAAACATCGGATATTTATGTAAATACATGTCTGATTAACTTCTAACTGCACAGAACTACTTATTTTGTCTTGCTGTGTTGTTGTATGGCAAAGTTACTTGAAGTTAAGGCCGTGTCATCAGCACTTTAAAGCCAGAGTTGGTAATCCTGTTCAGAAACACTTTTTGTTTTCGGTGAATTATTCCTTCCATCCTGACAGCAGTCATTCATAAAAAAGGACAAAAAGTCAGACCTAGAGAGCTGCAGGTCTGTAAATCTCTGACCAATCCCTGCCATCTGCACTAAAAGGCAGGAATTGGTCATTCACACCGTATAGAAAGAACCAATCAATTCCTTTATGTGTCGCCCCAGTCCGTCCCCTCTACCCATTCCCACGTGCACTGCTCTGTGTGCTGCTTAGTGCAAACAAACGTGGCTAATGGACTGCTAATTGCTGTTGCGCGATTAACAAGCTATCTGCTTGGCTGTTATTGGTTATCTTCGCCAAGCTGCTCATAGAACATCGGCACGCACTTTCCTGTGCTTTTAAAGCGTGGTTTCAGTTGGGCGTATGGCAGTGTTTTTTTTAAATTGTAGCTTGCTCGAACCCTTTTTCCAAGATTGCTAACCCAAAGATATAGCAAGCATTTTAGGACATTGTAAAAGAAAGGCAAAAGCAAATCTTCACAATTTACAGGCAGAAATATTGGTGTCCAACATGGTCGAACCAGGAATAAAACACAGATTAAACGTATTAGCGAGAAAAAAAGATGCCAGCAAAACAAAGAAAACTCATTACAAAGCACTAATCAATCTCAATGATTGGGTTGTGCTGCTGTTTTACCACAAAGAACTCTGAACAGTACTTAGAGTTGTATCTGCTTTTTTAACATCAGTCCCACAAATCTATGCCAGTGATTTATAAAGATAGGCTGGAAAAAAGTAGTATATCATTTTTTCATCTTCTTTTACAGAAATTAGTTTATTTGCCATGTATAAATGATTTGTCACTAGCACACTTCAAAATGGGTCATAGATGGAAAATAATGTGTGAATACTGCTTGTATTATAGGTTCAGAGGAGAGAAACCAAAGGCAACATAGATTATTTTCCAGAGGTTCAACCAGACCCTCTAATTAACCAGGCATCCAATATCCCAGAAGCTTCATCAATCAGAGACGTCAAACCTGAGAGAAGATCATTCTGTCCAAGTCAAACACAGCGGAGGCATCTCCTCCAATCCAAGTGATCGTGTGTGTGTGAAACATTTCAACAACTTCTGCAGCCGCGGAGAAAAAGTATGGAGTTACTTTGTCTTTCCAGTCGGAAGAACAGAAACATGAAATGTCTGCTGACAAATTCGACATGTTGTTTATGTTCATGTTTACTGCAGCAGCCTATTATAGAAACATGAGACGTTTTGTCTTTCTCAGTCCACTCCTGCTCTCATGCAATGTCTTGAAAATGATTTTACAACTGTTTTTTTTTTTTTTTTTTAACTTCCTGGCTTTTAAAGAGACAGTGACTGAAGGAAACTCCCCTTCTTTCTAAATGTCAAATTTATATCTGGATCCAATCGATAATTACCATTTTGAGGCGTTCAATTCAATTCTGCGCCTGCACAATTTTTTTTTAGGGGCGGCCACAGGGTAGCCAGAGAAAATAGCAGGGTAGCCAAGGGTTATTAAAGGATAACTTTTGTTTCTTCCAACCTATACATTATTCCTAGGAATTTATATGTGCGTTTACTTACCAGTAACATTTCTGCATCACTCTGACTTATTTGGATGCTACTGTATTCAGATTAGTCATAGATCTGCGTATATTCATAAAATGGACATGTGGGAGGCAGAATGAATGGGCCTCTACAGTATACTGTATAAGGCATTATCTGCAGCAAAGTTCCTTAATTTCACCAATACACTGCAAAAACTCAAATCTTACCAAGTATAGTTTTCTAATTTCTAGTCAAAATATCCCATCACACTCAAAATAATACAAAATCACCTAAAGAGAAACATTTCAGTGGGATATAGGAACTCACTGTAAGACAAATGCATCTTATTTCAAGAAAACGTAAGAAAATTTCACTTGTTCCATTGGCAATTTTTTTTTGCTTATTACATGCAAAAAAAAAAAAAAAAAAAACCTTGGCTACTTCTTTTAATAGGCATTTCAATGGGGTAGTGTGGTGTTGGCCCAATGAGGGCCAGGCTAAGTTGGTGCTGTGGTGAAAAGGGCTTTAGAAACTGGTTGGGGCAGTTCCGCTGAGTGGCGCCTTCCTGGACGAATTTGCATAAGAAAGGCCGAAATAATTAGGTGTGACAGACCTGCAGGGGAATATGGCAAAAGAACAATGGCAGAAAATGGTAGGTCTAATGGAAGATTTTTTATTTTTATTAGCTAATCTATGATTATATAGATTTTGACATTCAAATATAACCAAGCATGCTGCACCATGATAGTAGTAGATAAATGTTAATAAAAATGAAAAAGATATATAATTTTTATAATTTTTGCTGGGGTGGGCCACCCCTGGCCACCCTTTGGGGGCACCACTGGTTCACTTTGTTTAAAAATGCATAAAACGATGATGAATTGTTACCAATAGCCAATATTACATTAGGACCTCATTCTTTGTTTGAATAAAAATAAAACTGACAAAGATGTTTCTATAAAACTGTCTTTTAATGTATTTACAACATCTTGGATAGAATCTCTGCTCCCACAAAAATTATTGTAATGCAGAGAAAATATTATAACAGATCAGATTTCTGTAAGATTAATGGAACAGTAAAATGTACTGTCTTTAAAACTATTTAAGAGCAAACACCCTGATGGTGTATAATCTTACAACTGTACATGATATATGGCATTGAATATTTCCTGCATGCAATACACATAGTTTATAGCTTCAAATTCAACTAAAAAATCCAATAAAGTGGTACTACAGGCCTTTTGTGCAGACTGAAATCACCTGTCATAATCACACCATAGTTGTGAATGATTTGTAAAACATGTCAAAGTGATTAAAGTGATTTTGGCTGCGTTAATCGATGAGGGGAGAAGTCTCCTAAACAAATAAATTTTCACTGGTTTCCCGTGAAGAAACACCAGCGACCATCCTGGATTTGTGCACTCGGCCATGTAATCTGGACACCTGCTTTGGGGTGTATATTTCACCTCCAGGTCGCCGTGTGATGACTGGTAAGATGTATACTATAGCTGTGTCTCATTAGGAAGTCAACGCATTTTGAAGTGCGGATTCGTTGGTTGCATACGTCACAGTGGCGCGTCAAGTGTTTCCCACTTCTAAGCCTCCAAAGGAGCCTCCAAACCCGCCCTCCAAACCTGCTCTCCGCTTGGCTTAAAAACGAAGGCTACTGGCGCTATATCTTCCGTGGCCTCTCGTCCCAGAAATCGGGCACAAGATGGGAGGGATAATAAGCAGAGCTATGAGTGTAATATTTGGATATAGTTGTGGATTTTAACAGTCAAATGAACTATTTACCAGATAGAAACAACAGGCAGTCTGTGGAAAATGTAAAAATATGTGGCCAAGGTTAAAAAGAGTTTTTTTGCCTTAGAAAATGCATTTGTTTGACATTATTCAGGTGTTAATGACTGGGTAATGGGGTGATAGCATTCAGGTAGTGACAGATAGATGAAAAGGAATAAAGTGTCCGGTGGTTCAGGTGAACCACTGTGGACCACTGAGCAAGGTCCTACACCCCCACTGCTCCCCAGGCGCTTTAAGTAGCACTGCTCTCTGATACAAATGTACAGAGATGGGTAAAAATGCAGAGCTAATTTCCCCTCAGGATGTAAACAGTATATCAAAAATAAAAAAAAAACCCGTGTGGAGCTGTGGAGTCTGCAATTACTAGGCAATGGGACTGGGAACTATTGGAACTTCTCGTCAGCTAGGATGTCCCATTTCACCAGTCTTCTGTTTCAGGAGGCTACTTCAGAGTGTGCAGACTACATAGCACACTCCTTACACTACGCAGTCCTTGCACTTCAAAATGCATTGACTTCCAAATGAGACATAGGTGGTATTCTTTCTGTGGAAACAAAGGGGAATCTGAGACACAATGGCTCACGTAGAAGGCAGTAGTAAAAAATGCAGGTGTCCTGGCTAGTTTAAATTCACTCGCAACATATGCGTGAGTGACTTATGCATAAGTTTAGAAAATCATCCATTTTAAATGTTTTGTGAAATCAAATAAAAGCAAAACAACAGTAGAACTCAGGGCTGTGTTTAATAATTAAGAACATTTCTACATGAACAGTGTGAAGGGAAATCAAAGGATTGGGACTGAACAGCTGTTTATCCATAAAAAAATGCCAATCAGTGAGACTAACAGGGTCAGGTCAAGGTCCAGGTTTTATTTCAGCAAAATCAAGCATCCAAAGAATGAGGGGAGCTGACTACCTAAATGAGCAGGTTATTCCATCCATAGATTTGTTTATTTGCTGATGGCACACGATGATTCATAGAGCTCAGGTTGTGAAAAAGTGGTTCAAGGAGCATTAGCATCTTTTTTTTTTTTTTTGTTATACTGGTAAGATCCCCGAAGGGAAATTAGGGCTCTGCATTTTACCCATCTCTGTACTGTGAGTATCAGAGAGCAGTGGGCTGCTACTTAAAGCGCCCGGGGAGCAGTTGGTGGGGTTAAAAACCTTGCTCAGGGGTCCACAGTGGTTCACCAAGGAGTCATGTCGGGGACTCAAACACTTGAACCCGGGTCCTCCGCGCCAAAGCCCACGACGCTACCACTAGGCTACCCACTCCCCACATGTGCTACATTGTCATGTAGCACACTCAATTATTTCTATTATTATTTAGTTCTATGTTCAGTTAATTGACCCAAAATAGTTGGATGTCGATGTTTTTATTTAATTAATACTGTGTTCTGAATGTCAGTTCTGAGTGCTTTTAAGTGGAGAGCAATGGTGTATGTGTCCTTTATGAAGAGAAACGCTATTTCCCCTTTAAAGGGACTGTGTAACTTTTGGCCACTTTGTGAATTAAATCTGTAGCTTCCCAAATGCAACACAACTGTCGCAAAATTAAACAGTCTCTATCTGTGTCTTGGAATCGTGTTTTCAGACGAAAGCGCTCTAGGTCACGTGATCCAGTGAGAGACGGATCCGCTCCTGGAAAATTACAATGTCGGATTTTTGAGGATGGCAGCCACCTCGGAGCACTTGCATCAAGTGCTTTGATTTGACCCCGGAAATCATCTATCATTACTGACATTAATAATGCTATAGTATAATATATTACAATATTTGGCTAATATTTAGGTCAAAAGTTACACGGTATCCAAAAAACAGTGTGAGGTGATGTAAAAACAACAGTTGCTTGCATAAAAACTTGAGCATTGTTCTATGAATAAATGTTGCAGAAAACCAGCTGAACGTGCCCCTTGCTGTTTATTGCAAGAGTGCAACATTCACACCTGGATTGGCCACTTCAGAGTCCACACCTGAACCCCACAGAGAATCTTTGGGATGTCGTGGAGACTCTAGCATCATCAAACAAGATCTTGAAGAAAATGAGTGCAACACTGGAGGGAAATAAATGTTTTGACACTGCAGACATTTATCAAAACAATGCCACAGTGAATGCTGCCTTAAAGCTACAGAAGATGCGCCAAATTATTAGTGTGTGACTTTTTTTTTTTTTTTGCCAGGCAGTGTATTTCAACACCATGTGGCCATTTTGGGCAAAACTGTTGACTACTTAAAACAACACTACACGTTTCCAACCTTAAAACTTTGTGCTTCTGACTCATTTTGATTGGACACTGACATTTATGGAGCTCAACACTGTCCCAAGGCTAAGAAACTGCTATTCACAACACTTTTTTTTGCAAGCTGGACAATCACATGACTGCTACATTTCTTAGGATACCAGGTCACATTTTATTTCATATCAATGCATCTGCTGTGTTAGAGACACAACGTGTCTAATTCAGCCAAGGAATGCAAGAGGACATGGAGGAAGAGAGAAAAAGAGAGAGAGAAAAGGGACGTAGCAAGAGATAAGACAAGAGTTAACATTTATCTGACTTCAACTGGCTGGAGAGAGCTCAAAGTAGAGGCAGGATGTAAGATGGATGCCAAATTAGCCGGCGCTAGGAGGTATGAAAATCTCCCAGAGTTCAGTAGTGCAGCTTTAACATTCAACAGCAACTCAACCAAGTTAAAGGGGAAGTTCAGAAATTTTGACATAGGGCCTCATTTTCGAGTGCACCAGGACACTACTTATCACTAAAGACAGTTTCAACATAGTTCATCCCATTATTCTAGTTCCAGAGGTTGCCGATGCTAATTCTAGTGTAAGTCAATAGGAATCTGCTAGCCTCTCATTAAAAACAATCTTAACCATTCCACAGAGCATCCGAGGCAAATCATTTATAACTTAAGACTATCTGTTTAAATACTGTGTTAATAAAATAATGTTGCATTTTGATTGTTGCTGCTGAGAAACTTTACAAAGTTTTACTTCTTGTATTTGGCAGTGGAGGGATATCATCTGCTGCTAAGTGCATGAAGGAATTTGATTACACACAAATATACAGTCAAAACTGCGGCCACGTCTGAAAGGCATGAGGATATGTCGGATGTTGAAGACAATTTCGAACTTTTTTCAACAAACTAACTGTCACCATATCTCTATGAACCGGAATACACTGACATTAACCCTACCACTAGCAAACAAAGTAGTTTTGCAGCTGGTAAGAAACTACAGTAGTTCCTCAATATTAAATACAACATTTGTCACACAAGGCTAGTTTTACTCGTTTAACACACGAGTTTACTAGTTTAACACGGCATTTACATGGATAGGCTTGGTGATTTGCCTCAGATGTTCTGTGAAGATAAGATTGGTTTTAATGACAGGGTAGCAGATTACTATTGACTCTCACTAGCATTAGCATCGGCATCCTTCTGGACCAAGAATAATGGGATGAAATATGTTGAAACCGTCTTCAGTGATAAATAGGACACTGGCTCACTTGTAAATGAGGCCCTATGTCAAAAATCCTGAACTTCCCCTTTAACATCATGCCTTCTCTGACTCCACATCATAATGATTTGCAAGAGGACACACCAGTGTGGAATTAAGCCAACTCGTTAGGTTAATTTGTGATTGGCTAAATGTGTATTTCTTTTTTTGACAGAAACATACACATGATGCTGAAGTTAGCCTCTGACTCACAGCTTGCAATTCACCATGCAAAGACCATTTCACTACTTTTCACAGGCTTCTCTGCTTCTTGCCTCTTTCTTCTTATTTTTTATCATTAGTCCTTTTTTTTAACACACCCAGTACTGTGTCTAATAATCACTTTAACCTAAACTTACTAAAACACATCCCAGTCATTTTTTAGTCATTTAAAAATGTTTTATTTTATTAATAAAATGTTTCATTCGTTTAAAACTGAATGTAGAACAAGTAAATAAAGAAACAAAATAAAAAAAAAAAATAGATTGAAATCTATAAATAATGCAATCTTTGCAGAAACTATCATGTACTCTGCCATTTGGAAGAACTCCAGGACATTTTTGCCTCATAAACACATTTGCTGACAAGTTTGCTGATTTAACGTGTCTGATGGGAATAACACACTTCTTCCAACAAAGTCTGAGAGGTGTTTCAGGTTGGTGGGCACTCCGTTGCCTATTTCTCTTGGCTTCTGGCAGCGCTGAGTTATGATTAGTCATCCAGAGTTGTCATCGCTGGCACATCTTGACTTTTACCAGTATGTGACATCATACACATGGAAATTAAACCCAACTACCATATCGGCCGTAGCTAATTAATCCCATTTGGTTTACTCCTGTTTTGACCCAAACAGAGGTAAATATGGAATAATGGAGCTAGTTTTACATTCCTTTTCGTATGAAGTCATGTCTACTCACAGGAGGATACCGACTTTTTATCTTGCTTTTATAAAATTTGTGATCTTTCTGAAAACTAAGAGTCATAATTAAGATTTTCTTGTACTTTTCCTGATAATTAAAAGTATAATTAAACTCAGCTTTACTGAAATGGGAGTTTTGTATCAAGCAGAGTTGTTGATGTTATACTGTATATCTGGAATCAACCTCACGAATTCAACTTATCTGATGATGATTCATGCTTTTTCCCGCCCAAGTCATTTACTTTAAAACAAAATATTTTCAAGTATATAGCGCTGCACTTTATTTAATGGCACAGTGTAGGCTTGTAAAATCAGCTAAAGCCAGCTGGCTTACAGTTTTACAGCAAAGCCTCAATGCTTCAACACTTTAAGTGCCTTCTTATGGTTTTACAACTCAGACCTGAAAAGAAATTACTGCACCTAAGGTGAAAATAATTAGCACACAGGAGTTAGAAACACTTACACCCTCACGCTTGGTGCTGCAGCCAGTCCTGAAGACTCTGACCGTTTTTAAAAGTTTCTTTTTCTGATATTATAACCCCTGAACTTCTGCTGGCGATGATGCCAACCGGAGTGTTAAGATATTCTACCGCTGCACACAGTAGTGAAATGGTAAAACAGTTTAGAAAAAAAAGTCTCTAATAAAGCAGTCAATTGACTGGTCTCAACTGGAGCTCAGGAGTAGATCTAAAAGAAGATGCTTTAACTATCAACCTCTGAAGACTCATTGGATGGACTGAGAGACAAACTGGGTGGGATGTTTGTCTCTTCAGTTGATGTTCTTCTTTTAGTAAATACATCAGTAAACTAAAGTGCCAGAAAACCAGATGCAAAATTCATGGAGGGTCACATGAAGAGAAATGCTTTAAATATAAGTTGTGTGATCTATAAGTATCTGATGATTTAACTGAGATCGGTTGCAGAGGAGGGCATCAGAGGATCAGAGGCTGGAAGCAGCATGATATCCTGCTATGAAGTAACACAGAGGAAGAGCATGCAGAGTTTGCTCATGCAGAATGTAGGAACCAATAGTCGGTACCATCTTTAGAGGGACTGGCTACATCCCCAGAGAAGGTCACTAGTTGAGTCAAGGCTGGGGGAAAGCTAACATACGCTTCCAGAAGAACCTGGCAGGTGGTCTGCTTGTACTGTATCTGCTCAAAGGCATCCAAGGATATAATTCTCCAAGAGCCCCCCACTCCATGGGGGGAAACATCGAGGAGGGCTATTACAAGACATATAGCAAGTATAAAAAGCTGGTGGCAGAATATCTGCAGCAAGGAGGTAAAGTATGAATCACTGACACGGAACACAGAAGGTTCAAAGACAATCCGCTCTGCAGGGACCAGCCTGGTCTCACGGTTATTAATGAGACATATGAAGCAAAAATCAATGTATTTATGTGGAAGATCTTTTTGTGTATGTATGTTTGTGTGTGTGCGTGTGTGTGTGTGTGTGTGTGATATATGTGTGGGGTGTGTGTGTGTGTGTGTGTGTGTGTGTGGGGGGGGGGGGGGGGGGGTGTCTCACCAGAGAAGCAAAAAAAGTATTTCTAACAATTTGTGAACAGATCTGGTTTAACATATGCAGTGATTTTTTTTTTAGGAGTAGTAGTTAGGTAATAAAGCTGTCTAAATTTGGCCAACTAGTTACAAACGTCACATTCAAAACAAAACAAAACTACACTACTGACAAAAAGTTAGGGATATTTGACTTTCAGTTATAATTTTAAGAAAATATAAAGTGTTCATATTTAACCATTGAACAATGTACATGTGCATCTAAAAGTTTAGAGAAAGTCTAATTTTGCTGACTTGGACAAGTAGCAGTGGATTTGAAGTTCATTCTGACATCATACAAAAAAAAACAAATATCCCTAACTTTTTCCTTTGTTGGTGTGTACTTACAAAAGAATCTTGAGTAATGGATTTCTACATTTCCATCCTCAAAACCATGAAATGAAGAGAAAAATTTACTTTTAAATTCATTCACTGTCAGGAACATTTCTACAACACAGCAAACAAAAAGTTCTGATCAAAAGACAATGTTGCATCCAAAATGGCAACAGAAGAAAGTAAAAATGTGAGTTATTGCTAAAGAAAAGGGTACCAATAAAGTTTTGTGGATTACTCTTTCATGTATGTCCTGAATCTGTGTGCCAGCACAGGTGTACCGCATCATTTTTTATAATAGAGTTGAAGAAAATGTGCTTCCCCTATTGTAGTTTATCATCAGTGCCTGTGTGAGTTCAGTTGTGGCATAAGCCTTATATCAGATTTATTTTTTTCACTATTTTTTACTTAGAACCTTTTTTTTTTTTTTTTAACCCTGTCTTGTTTAGCATTGTACCAAGCAGAGTGATGGTCTGGCAGCTGCGATTTGCCAAACAAATTTGCTTTACTATCAGAGAATTACTAGAATGACGCTTTGTGCATAACTAGGGCTGGAAAAAAAATATCGATATTACGAAATATTGCAATATTTTCATATACTGATATCATATCGATATTTGAAAACGTGGTATCAATCTATTTTAGCAAAGAAATCCAACGAGATTTTATAGCTGCCTTACGAAACCTCGCGAGATTTCGTGACAGAATGATGAAATCTCACGAGATTTCATGAGTAAAATAGATCGATTCCACATATTTAAATATCAATATGATTTGAAAACATGAAACTATCACGATATTTCAGTGTATTGATATTTTTCCCAGCCCTAGGCGAAAAGCAACAGCAACAACTGTAGAACCTTAACAAACAAACAAAAAACCTGCTACACCTGTAAAGAAACTTAAAGGAGTAATCACCCGGAAATCCCACTTTTTCACGTTAAAACATGTGTATTGGAACAGGACCTCAGTTAAAACGTGCCAGAAAGTCCGGAGACTTTCTGGAGACTAAGTGAAAGTGACTTAGTTTTTGAGTGCGGGCTCTCTTTTCTCAACAGAATCGGCCACAAGAGCGCGCTCTCCACAGTACGCGGTTTGGATTTCTTTCTCCGAATGACATGAACTAGAGAGGCTGCTAGCTGCTAAGCTAGCCTCCTTAGCACCTGAAAAGGCACCTCTTTAGCACCTTGTTCAGCTGAAAGCAGCTGATCACCTGCCACGGAGTAACGTTATGACCAGCTTTGTCAGAGAGGAGGACAACGACAAGGAGGAGGAGGAGGGGGAGGAGGGGGGGGTTGCCCTGCTGAGTTGCATCGGCAGATATTCAGCAGTTTTCAGTGCTTTTACTGGAGGGACAGCAGCACTACCAGGGAGCAGTGGATTATATTTATCAGTGAGGATGTGCAGTCGGTAAGTGTTGCTGCTTGTGTAACTTATTATCTTTTGTGTCAGAGACCAGTAAACGATGGTAGACGAACGGACAAGCTGCTAATGTAGCTACAGAAGCTAACACTGTTTGGTTAATTTCACGTCAGACATGCGCTCCTTATATTCATCAGAGTCCAGCCCTTTTACTCCGCGGATCCTCTCTTTCAACCGCACTGTTACGTTTTATCACGTTTTTCTCTGTTGGGACATCATTTCTTTCACTTGGTCTGTCCTAATAAAACTTTGTTTTGACTTTGACGTTTGCCTCGTGAATGCGCTTCTCGCGACAAACAAAAGTTGGGGATAAAAAGAGGTTAAAAAGAAGCTCATTACATTTTCGTCCCACCAACTATAATTAAAAATTCATTTGAAGATAATTTAAGAAGGATTGTGTATGTAAAACACTAGGTTACGACACCTTTAAAGTAAGAGAAGCTTCAGAAAGCAAACAAAGCAGAGAATCATCAGGAGAACCTTTAAGAGGACAAACTGAAAAAGGCATGAATATCAATAAGTAAAAAAAACTCAAACCTAACTGTAGATTAAATGATGGATGACTACGTTCACACTGCAGGTAAATGCGACCTGAATTCGATCTTTTCGCTCAAATGTGACCCATATCCGATCTGCCTCTGACTGTGTGAACAGCGCAAGTCGCATTGAATCTGACATTTCTGGATCAGATTCAGGCCACTTTCAAATGTGGTATTAAATCGGATACATAACCGATCTATGTTGAAGCGACTGCAGTCTGTACGGGCATGTCGCATTTTATCCGACCTCTTCTCCGAGATCGAGACGGACGTCCTTATTTCTGCACCAGATGAGACAGAAACGGAATGTAAACAATGGACTGAACAGTTAAATCGTATTTTTTGAACGTCAACCTGGAAACTAATAAAAGTGTTGGGGGAAACTTTTTTGTGGTCCAGCAACTCAGTGTGTGAAGGTGAGTGAGACGGTGTGCACGCGCGGGGGAAACGCATCGCTGTGGATGAGGCCAGAAGAGGAAAGAAGTGTGTGAAATGTGTCCGGCTTAGAAAGGCACGTTCATCGCAGCAGGTAGAGAGAAGAACCACGGTGATAAATGTGCAGAATTAAAATAAAGCCGCTTCTCTCCAGCATAACGCCAGTAGGCTAATCAGCTGATCACTGTGATATATGGGTTTATTTCTACCGCAGCTGAAGTGCTTGGTGACATCATATCTGTGAAGAGATATGATTCCCTCAGAACATCTGATCCGAAACATCCTCATCCACCATCCTGCTCCGACGCTGCATCCACACACTCCTCTGCAGCTACACACTCCTACACATGTAGCAGCAACTGTTCAACACACAGATGTCATCACAAATGCGTTTGTCTTCTTCCTCCGTCGTCACAAAACCCGCTCATACATTTGCCGACTGCCGCCACAAATTGCTTTCAACGTGAGTCCGCAATGCCGGTAACCTCCATTTTTGTTTGCATTGGTTTCCATGACCACCGTTATGTGTGCGATGTCATTCATGTCTAACTGAGCATGCGTGTCACTTCAGAAGCATGAGCTGTTCATATTGCAGTCGGCGACAGGCCACATTTAGAAATGTAATGTGAACACCCACACAAAAAGATCGGATCTGACAAAAAAATCGGAATTGAGCATTAAGACCTGCAGTGTGAACGTAGCCATAGTGACTGAAAAGGCATGCGTGTCAGTGAATGAGTGCGTGTGCAAAATATGAGCAATGACTTTTGTTTAATGTGTGAGAGTGATTGTAAAAATATACACGTCCCCTCCAAGGGTCAGACACAAAGACAACCCAAAGACTCAGGTAAACAGCAGCCACCATAGACCATAGTTGAACCCAAGCAGCCAACCATGTACTGACCCAGAAGAAAGAACCCAGTGTCAGATTTAAGCTCATGCTGTGAGCATCAAATTTATCACAAAACAAATCTAGAAAAGCACTCGCAGAGTGCAGACCTCAGCCAATCAGCTCTCGCAATGATTAAGAATCCTTCGAAAAATTCCTCGATCCAAAAGGTGATCCGTCTACAGTGAGCAGCGCAAGGGGAGGTGGTGGGAGTGTGGGCGCCTTTTTGCAACATTGTGGGGACCATGTTCCGGATTTTTACCATCACCGTGGGGACGTCTTGACCTGGTGGGGACATTTTCCCGATCCCCACAGGTACGAACCCCATATTGAGGGTCAAGATTAGGTTTTAGAGATTAAGTTACAATTAGGTTTTGGTTAGGGTTAGGACAAGGGTTAGGTTTAGGCAATCAGTTATGGGCGTTAGGTTTAGATAAGGGGCTAGGGAATGCAATATGTCAATGGATATACCCCACAGGGACATGTGTGTGTGTGCATGTGCATGTACATGTGTGTGCCATTCATATGAGATGAGATGAGATGCGACAGAGATGAGACATAAAGGCATCGATTCGTTCTTTCTATCCGTTGCTAATTACCAATTCTTGCCTTTCAGTGCGAATGGCAGGGTTTGGTCAGAGTTTTTTGGGACCAGCAGTTCTCACAGAGGTCTGACTTTTTTCCTTCCTTTTTACAATTACATGATGTATTGACTACTGTCAGGATGGAAGGACCATTTCACCCAGTATAACAAAAAGTGTTTCTGAGCAGGATAACCAACTCTGGCTTTAACCAATGCAATCATCAGAATGTGAAAGTCCGGGGTTTTTCTCTGCAAAGGTAACAAAAAACATCATTAAAAGAAAGAGTCTGTAATTGTAGAAGCTATAAGTGGTGTAAACATGATTTGCTGTGGTGCTAAAATCGGGGTAAACACTTTTTCACTGAACTGTTTTACAAAGCAGTTATGTTCTGGAAAAGCTGTTTTCCCACACATGCATTACAGATTTTTATTTTTTGTTTAATTTTTGCAACAAATTTATTCAAGTAATGATAAAAGAATATTTTTTAAATTGTAGAACATGATTCCTTTGCTGTTTCTGTGGATGATTGTTCATCATACTAAAGGCCAGTACAGAATCATACATCTATGGATGTCTACACTAAGCAGAGCACCTGAATCAGAGAAGAATACAAAGAAAAAGAAGAAGTAGAAAGCAAACGTGTAGCTCGGGGGGGGGGGGGGGGGGTTCTGGCAATTACATGCAGCATTCAGCCTTATTCTTCTTAAACACAGGCTGGAGAAGGGGAAAATGAGGAGAAAATGGAGGGTAACATAACCACGGCGATTAGTATGAAACACATCTGTAGCCTTTTTAATGAGTGGGGCCTAAAATAATTGCCCTGTGCATTGTTTTTATACTGCCCACTCAGTCTGCCAAGCTGCAACAGGCTACCCAGCATTTTAATAACCTGCACTTATTCTATACAGCTTTAATTAGTAAATAGCGGCATTAAAAAGCTGTGTTGGTGGCCACACATTTGGGATCTGTAATAACTGAGGTGTAACTCCTCTTTGGCTCCAGCCATCTACTAATTGTTAGTTTTGCTGTTTTTGATCAAATGTCACAGAGCAATTATTCATCAGGCCAAGCCACAAGTGTAACGTAATCATGTACAATGCAGAGCGTACCAAAAATAAACAAATTCAATACATGACTACAAAAAAGAAAAAAAAAATCAAAGAAATCTTTTTTTTTCTTCAGCATTTCAAGATAATTGTTTATTTTCTCAACCAAACAAGCCACTTTTTTAATTTGAATTACATCTTTTAAGCTGCTTTTAAAACCTGCTGTACAAATAAAGTTTATTATTATTATTATTTCCTACGTGTTATCAAGGGAGTAATTAGCATAAAACCATGTTTGTATATCCACGTGTGCTTCTCCAGGCCATTTACCCTAAATACACTCATTACCCTCCTACTTTATTTATGGACATTTTGTCATCGCACCCTTTGTTCACGAGGGACTTCTGCTCTGGAGTTCAGGACAAGTGGTCAGGAATCTGAAACTCAATCGTTATTCCTTCTCAGTCGACACGTTGCCATGTGTGGTGAGTTTGTCTAAGCTCCCTTAATGAAACTGGCTATATATGGAGGAAAGAGCTCCGAGGGAGTCATGCTTTACTCTGCAGCTTTCAGATAATGCTTCAAAAAGAGATCTTTTCTTTGCGTAGTTGCCTCCGAGCAAATACCATGCAGTAGGGTTTCTCACACAGACCAATGTGTGGCAAACCGCCACAGATTCAACTCAAGCACCACGAATTGGATTTTGGAAGAAAAAAACCCACATCATACTGTTCATTCATACCGCTCTTTCTCCCTTCATACATATGAACAGACGTGATGGAGGCATGGTAAATGTCTCCCGCATTTTTTCCGCTGTTACAACAGCTGAATCCGTCATTAACATGAGGCAACGTGTTTTTCCGAGCCATCTTTGAACGCACCATTGGGTCATGCGCGAATGCATGCGGTAACGGAAGTGTGCATCAAGTCCAGCAAACCAGTCAGAGCCAACAAAAGGCAGAAAACATTAGAGTAGGGTGGTGCGATATGATGATATAAGATCATAAAGGTTTTGAACGTGCTGACGATCTGCTGAAGCACAAAGATGGTAGAACCGTCTAAATCTGACTGTGGCTGTGTCCGAATGTCCTCCCTACTCCCTAACCCCTCATTCACTACATAGGGCTGCACTACATAGCAGACTATCTAGTGCCCTCATTCTGCCTGTAATTCGGACACGAAGCTGACTACTTTTTCCTCGCTGCAAATCACGTGATTACCAGGTGTCACCGTGGCAACCACGGCGGCATCCACGACTCGCGAAAAGATTTAATCTTAAATCAAATCTGTAATTTAAAATGAAGGTATTTTATTTACGTATAGGCTATTGTGTTTAATCCCTTTTCTATTGTTTTTTCTCTCCTTCTTTTCTGCCGCTCGATATGTTGAACACCTCACGCCATTCAGCTCTTCTGACCGCAATGCATTGTGGTCTATATTGTCCCGTCTAGGGACCATCGAAGCTCACTATTTTTCAAGATGCATTGTGGGTAACTTTGAGTGCACTACTTTTTTCTTTCTGGACATTCGGACACCCCTACAAAATGGCGTGATCCCTATATAGGGCCCTATGTAGGGAATAGGGTGGACATTCGGACACAGCCTGTGTCTGAGGAGAGGAAGCATGGGTGCTAACGAGTACAGAAGTGAGGACTTGATCCTGAAAAACATTCAACTTCGGTCATGTGGTACTGGTTTGGATTTTCAAAGTTTGCAAGGATGAGGTTCGTTCGACTGATGGACATGCAACCAGCGTTTTTAATCCCCGTAGGAGGCAGCAGTCTGGTCTGCAGACAGTAAAAAGGCTAGGACAGCGGCAGCCACACCTCCGCCCACACAGGTAAACAACCCAGATAGGCATTCCATAAGACAACTCAAGCGCTGGAGAGACACGTACCTCCACTTCAGACCAGAAATGTGTGCTTCACTCACCACCAGGTGGACGTAGAGGTGCTGAACGGACGCGGCGGAGCTCAGAGCTGCTTGAACCGTACTCAAACGGCTAAGCTAGCGTTAGCATTGTATTTAGCTTAACGATTGTTCATAAACTCTGCCTGTTCACAAACATGCTACTCTGATCTGACTGCTGACGTTTCACTACGTATTACTCTTCCTATAGAGACCATAATCTGTCCTTTAGGTGGTTCAATATGTAGTTTTTCATGTAGTTTCCCTCCCTCCTCTGTATGTAACGTCCGACTACGTTACATAGAAATGTAATCTCATTGGCTGCTCTGAAAGGTCAGAGGAAAACGAGGTCAAAGTTCACATAATTTTCATTAAAAGTTGTGGAAAAGTTGTCATGTTTACATGGTGGCTGAAGTGTATTGTTTCACAAGAAGTGGCATTTGTATTTGATGTGACTTTTCTTAAAAGCTGTTGTTGATGTTTGGTTTTATTGATTGGATTTTAGTATTGATTGGATTTTAATGATGTGAATTTTCTCAAAAAATCAATTGAAGACACTAGACTGGGGCTGCTTTGTTATATAACATTTTTGCTCAACTACATAAAGTGCTTAACAGCACCTGTTTTAAGGGATCTTTTGTCCTTTTCAGGGGTATGATTTTGAATAGGTAAATTGGTTTGTGTTATTTTCAATAACTTGCAAAATAGTCTGAATGACCTACATGGAAAAACATTGTGATAAAATCGAGATCGTGATTTGCAAAGAGAATATTGTGATATAATTTTTTTTCCCCATATCGCCAACCCCTAATGTAGGGTCTTCACTAGTAAAGGAGAAATTATAATTTTGCTTACAAAGATTTTTAAAACGTTTTTAATTGTCTTATATTTAAGAACTTACTCTAAAGAACTGAGATTGAGCTGAATTATAATTTCTAATCCTTCCTGTAGCTCTAAAACTTACTCAGCAGACAACTTTGAAGAACAATAGATCAGTAAATGGGTATATTTAATGGCAGCTAAGGAAGTGTTTGAATGCTGCCTGCTTCACACACTTTGGAAACACCCTGATTACCAACTACTCTGATCACCACCACACCACAACCCTTGATTCCCTCAGCCTCAGAGCCTGATTAAATGAATGGACTACACTAGGCAAACTGTATGTTTTTGGCCCCCTTCCTTTTAAATGCAATTAAATTATCCTTATCTTATCCATTAGGAGTGTCATTTTTAATGCAGTAGTACCAGTAAATAACCAATAGGTGTCAGTAAACTATGTAAACGGAGCAAATAAGATAAACGTTTTAAGCAGTGATGTTGATAGGTTTTCAATGTAGTGAGTCTCTGGGACCCACAGGTGACGATTTGAGTGGGTCGCTGGGAAATTAAATGGATCCCTGATTTAAAAAAAAAAAGTTTCCATCAATTTCTTATGTTCATCTATTTTTTTCAATTTTAGTTTTTAACTCTGTTGATGGTGGTATGGTATGACATGGTTATAATTTACAGACATTCATGTATGTATATGAAATAAAACAAAATGAAAATATGAAAAGTTTATTACAAAATAACTGTCAGTGGCATGACATATACAGGTACTACCCAAAAATTTGGTTATCCTGAAAAAGTTGATGTATTTCCGTAATTTTAACTTAAAAGGTGCAATTTACATATTGTATAGACAAATAATATGTGAATCAATATATTTCAAGCTTTTATTTGTTTGGATGTTGCTGATTAGAAGTTGCAGCTTAAGAAAACCTCAAATTCAAAAACTAAAATCAATCAGGTTTTAAATACAAAAATATCAGGCCTCCTAAAGTAAAATCTTGCATCTGTACTTAGTATTTGTTGGGGGCCCATTTAATGACTGCCTTAACCCGGCGTGACATGGATGCTACCAGCTTGTGGCATATCTCAGGTGTTATGGAAGAAAAAATAGCTTCAGTCACAGCCCTGAGCTCTTCTCGATTGTTTGGTCTCTTCCCGTTCAGCTTTCTCTTGACAAAGCCGCACAGATTTTGAATAGGGTTCAGGTCAGGTGAGTTTGTGGGCCAATTAAGCAAACCATGGTTGTTGAACCAGGATTTTGCAGTTTTGGCAGTGTGGGCAGGTGCCAAGTCCCGCTGGAAGATGAAGTCTGCATCCTCATACAGCTGGTCCACTGAAGCAAGCATGAAGTGCTCCAAAATGTTCTGGTAGACGGCTGCATTTATGCTGGCCTTAATGAAGCACAGAGGACCAACACCAGCAGCTGACATGAATCCCCAGGTCATCACAGACTGGGGAAACTTAACACTGGACTTCATGCATCTTCTATCTAGCACCTCTCCAGTTTTCCTCCAGATTCTGGGACCTTTGTTTCCATATGAGATGCAAAACTTGCTGTCATCAGAAAAGAGGACTTTTGAACACTGGGCAACAGACCGGTCCTTCTTTTCTCTAGCCCAGCTAAGGCGCTTCTGGCGTTGCTTGCTGTTGAGGAGTGGCTTGACAACAGGAATTTGACATTTGAGACAGCACTCAGAGAACAACCAGCTTCGTTTGCTATCACTTTTTGTGTCTTTCCACCTTGTGCAGGGAGTCAATGATGGTTTTCTGCACAACAGTCAGATCAGCAAACTTCCCCATGGTTGTGAATTCTTCTTAACCAAGACAGGGTCTCTTTGAAGGCTCAGGGCACTTATGGAGGTGTTTTGGATTACTTAACTGATTAGAATGTGACACTCTGAGCCTACAATACTGGAGCTTTTCACAGTATTCTAATTTTTGAGTTTTTGAATTTGAGGTTTTCTTAAGCTGCAACTTCTAATCAGCAACATCCAAACAAATAAAAGCTTGAAATATATTGGTTTGCATATTACTCATCTATACAATATAATTTTTGTGGGGGGGGGGGGGGGGGGGCCCGTAAATTGCAACTTTTAAGTAGAATTACAGAAATACAAAAACTTTTTCCAGATATTCAAATTTTTTGGGTAGTACCTGTATATGACAAGTTATAGGCTACATTTATTTTCAGGTTAAGTACTAAGTTAAAATACTAGCATACTGATCATCATAAGTAAAGCATAAATAAATCTAAAAGAGTCACCTGCATGTTTGGTTTGTACTTAAATTGTATCTGCAGGTTCCTGCTCTGATTCCTGACTGCTGCTGTCCACCACTGCTGACTGCAGTCCTCTTGCAGCTCTGGTGCTGCTGACAGTCAGACACTGCTCCCTTTTCCATCTTTGTAAGAAAAGTTCAAAAGTCACTCATAATTCCCAGCTATTCAGATTCAGGAATTGATCATTTATGCATTGGCTATATATGCTAATTAATAACAAATGTTTTTAATCTTAATGGGATTTTAAATAGAATATCATACAGCCTAAAGAATTCAGCATTCATATAATTAATTATCTTGCTTTATGTAGTTAACCAATTTCTAGAACTTGTAATATCAACTCAGCTCCTCCTTATTAAGCTAGTGGTGCTGAATGATCTGCTGTCTCATGTGCTCCTTTACTGGCAAACACGGTTATCTTCCAGAACTTTGCAACATCTCTGGCCTGTGCTTGCTTTCTTTCTTTCGTTCGTTCCTTCGTTCATTTTAAGACTCCAGCTTTATTTTTGTCGTTTCGATCTCGCTCTGCACCTGCAAAGGTGCGGGAGGAGGGAGAGGAGGGGGGCAGGTGCGCGTGTTCAGCGTTGTCACAGACAGGAGGGTGCGTTTGTTTCTGTCCAACGTTGTTACGTTGTGTGAGCTCCAGCAGGGTAGATGCTCTGATAAGCAGCATGACGGATTGTTTATTTAAATATCAAGCGCGACCTGACTGTGTGCAATCACTGAGCAGGCCAGTTCGGCGGGCATGTTGCTGCACGATCTGGTCAGGAAGCACGGTCTGTAACGTCTGCTCATCTGCACATGTGCAGAAAGGAATACTGCCAGGTCGCTGTTGAATCTGCTGGATTTAGGAAAATATTGTCCTGAAAATAATAACTTCCATCCTTGATAATAAAAGAAAAGTAACAGATGGGGGAATAAAAATTATTGATTTTGAAGTGATGAATGCTGCTTGTTGTTTTTACGATCTCGGTAAACAGGTAAACAGCTGTGAGACTTTTTAAATATGGCGGGGCTAGAAGAAGCAAAGATCACGGAAGGGGTGCGGCTTGCTAGTTCTACCAATCACCAAACATCTACGTATTTCAGTTCCTATGGAACCCAGAAAAGACCCTGCCTCGGAGTTGGAGCTAAAAAGGTTATAGGAACTGAGGTCCGAGGTCCCTAGTTCCTATATGTCTAAATCGCAAAAAAATGTCCTGGTTCCCGAAAAGGTTATAGGAACTCCAAAAGGTTCCTACAGTCCGAAAGCGCCTAAAGGATACATGCGATGTATCCTTCGTTTCAGGCCAATCGAAGTGCGGGTTTGGAGGCTGGATTCGGAGGATCCTCCAGACGTTTGTGAAACAGGACAGGACTTGGTCCGCTGCTGTGACGTATGCAGCCGACGAATCCAAGCAGGCTCCAGACTTCAACATGAAACACATAGAATGAAAATTATGTGACCTTTCAGAGCAGCCAATGAGATGACCGTTCCATCGAACATAGTCAGAAGTTACATACAGAGGAGGGAGGGAAACTACATGAAAAACTACATTAAAACCACCTAAAAGACAGATCATGGTCTCTAGAGTAATACATGGTGAAACGTCAGCAGTCAGATCAGAGTAGCAGATTTGTGAACGGGCAGTTTATGAACAACCGTTAAGCTAAATACAATGCTAACGCTAGCTTAGCTGTTTGTGTATGGTTCAAGCAGCTCTGAGCTCCGCCGCGTCCGTTCAGCACCTCTACGTCCACCTGGCGGTGAGTGAAGCACACATTTCTGGTCTAAAGTGGAAGTACGCGTCTCTCCAGCGCTTAAGTTGTCTTATGGAATGCCTGTCTGGGTTGTGTTTTTACCTGTGTGGGCCGAGGTGTGGCTGCCGCTGTCCTAGCCTTTTTACTGTCTGCAGACCAGACTGCTGCCTCCTACGGTGATTAAAAACGCTGGTTGCATGTCCATCAGACGAACGAACCTCATCCTTGCAAACTTTGAAAATCCAAACCAGTTCCACATGACCGAAGTTGAATGTTTTTCAGGATCAAGTCCTCACTTCTGTACTCGTTAGCACCCATGCCTCCTCTCCTCAGACACAGTCAGATTCAGACGGTTCTACCGTCTTTGTGCTTTGGCAGATCATCAGCACGTTGAAAAACCTTTACGATCTTATATCGTCATATCGCACAGCCCTACTCTGTAATGTTTTCTGCCTTTCGTTGGCTCTGACTGGTTTGCTGGACTTGACACACACCGAGCTGCACCGTCTTCTGTTACCGCATGCTGACATTAGCGCATGTCCCATGGTGCGTTCAAAGATGGCTCAGAAAAACACGTTGCTGCATGTTGATGACGGATAAAACTGTTATAACAGCTGAAAAGTGTGGGAGACATTTACCATGCCTCCATCACGTCTGTATATGTGTGTACAGTATGAAGGGAGACAGAGCAGTATGAATGAACAGTATAATGTTTTTTTTTTTTCTTCCAAAATCCAATTCATGGCGCTTGAGTTTAATCTGTGGCATTGCGCCACACATTGGTCTATGTGAGGCGCACACATCCCTGAAACCCTGATGCTGTCTGAAGATCTCGTTTAAGGCAGCAGCAGTGCAGAGAGAGAGCAGCTCTAAATAGTATATTGTTACCATAAAGCAAAAATCCAGAACATACAAATCTGCTGCTGGATGCTTCAGAGATGCTCAGGGGTTTGGTTGCTGTTTTTGTAGCACAGACATTTAACCACCCAAAGACATTTGCTGAAACTTTACCTGTAACCTGTGTTTCAAAATTGACCTCTATAGGTGGAGGAAAAACTCCAAACCTCCAAAGCCCCCAAATTTGATTTAAATACAGAAAATATTTCTGTGAGACTGTTGGTTTAATACGTTTTTTTCTCCTCCAAAGGCAAGTTGTAAGGACCAGAGATGAAAATGTGATGTGTGGCTTGCTGCTCCTTTTTCTATAAATCTAAAGGCATTGTGGGACAAATTGATTCTCAGTCACATGACTTTGTTCTGTCACGCCGCCATGCTGGTGGCAAAAGCTAGCCTGAAACTCTGTACTCACTATGGAGTGACTGTTAACTTGCTGTTAGCTGCCTCTCATTAAGGATGTTAGCGGACTTTATACTTTCTAAGCCAGCTCAGCTTTTATGTGGGCAGGTCAGCCAGCCACATGATAAATTTGCACTTGTTGGTGCTCAAGACCCTTGAGATTTGCCAAAATCCTGGTTTACAAACCTCCAAAACTGGCAACAGTCATAGAAATTGCATTACGATTAGCTTACCATTTACAACTACCTCATTAATAGACTGTCCCACTTCACAGGAGCAGAAATAAAAGCTTACACGTCGTTAGAAGCTTATAAATATCTGGTAGCAGGATGGTATCAGACCTTCAGCTGTGAAAGGTGTGCCATACAAAATATTTCCTCTTCATGTCAAAGATGAAAACAGTTGATTCAGATAATGTTATTAAAATGTAAACATTAGGAATGTATTGACATTATATTTAGGAAATAACGTCACAATAACTGAGAGAAAACACTGATGTTTTAGGACTGTTTAGTTTACTGATGCCACAAAGGAAAATAAAAGTGTAACTTCTTTATTAACACTTTGAACTGAAAAGTCTCGTTATCTTGGTGTCTTCTTGTAAACATATTCAGATCTTCCTTTTCCCCTCTTTTCTCTGGAGCGTTGACAAACATGAAGATAGACGGGACTTAGGCTGGGGGACAACGGGTTTTCAAATTTTTTACCCGAAGGAAGACAAAATAAGCCTCCATCAGATGTCAGTTTTGTCTTTAAACGACAAACGTCGAGTGTCTGGCCACAATAATGTGACACAACTGCAGTTTGCTGTGTTTTCACAATGCAATAATCATTTTTATATTGATAAATATATTCAAACTTAGACCAGCTCACCAAAAAAAAATACTTGGAAAATGTTTGAAACGGAATTAGCAGGAAACTTGTCACCGACAAAATGCTGTTACCAGGCTGCGACACAACCGGGAGCGCTCTGATGGTTTCCAGTTATCACGTTTAAAGCAACCCATATAGCTTGTTGTTCAGGGTCAGCAGGCGGCCTATTAAACTAAAACCCACCCTGTGATGTCAATCGTAGAAAATCCAAAAACAAAGCATGAACGTACCTTTTTTTTTTTTTTTTTTCGGGGCAAAATGCTAGCTGCAGCAGCCGAGCCCAGTAATCCTGCTGTTGATCTCTTTGCCACCCATGCCTGTCACATCATCAGCGATGACACGTGAGAATGGTCCATAGACATGCAAAATGTTGATGTTTTCACATTTACAAACTGACCTCAGGACCATATCATTTGGAAGAATAGGCTGGTCTCAGAAACGTGCATCAAGCGAGCATAGTGGAAGCGCTGATTATACACAGTTTTGTTAAGTAGAACAGTGTCTGCTTGCACTTTTAAGCAGCAGTTAAAAACTTCTTTAACTCCTAAAGTGAACATTTTAATGTGCATTTTCTTTAGGGACGGTGCAGTATCTCTACAACTGAGTGCAAAGCACATTTCAGGGATGTCACACCTGCATGAAAGGTAGAGCAACCTGGCTCTGTCCCTCCACTGGCTGCTTGTAGTAGAAAACTTAATCACAGCACTTGTTACATTCATGGGAAAGGTGCTCTAATGTGTCTGGGAAAGTTTTGTTTGTTTGGTTGTTTTAAATTATATTTTCAACCATAATTTAAAATCAATATTTTACTTCATTAAATTATAATTTTGTATTTTTTTTAAAAGTTCATTGTTAGTTTCTTTAGTTTCCTGTTATTTGAATTACTGTTGTGAAATTAACGTTTTCTTTAATTGGAGGGTATGAAAATTTTGAGGACGACTGTATATGTGCCTGTTGGTTGTCCAAGCAAACAAAATTAAATCTTTGCCAATATTTATCCATCACTTTCTATTTTTTTTGTAAGTACAGCTGTAACTTCAAAACTACAACTAAACTGATAGAAGCCAGCAAGATGCACAGCTACAGATGTTAGAGTAGTTACAACCGTATTGCTGAAGGTCTAAACTGTCACCAAGTGTTGCTGCTTGATATTTAATAGCTGCATTGTGTGTCGTTAGTGTACCGTTTATTATTGTAGGAAATAAAATGGGCAGAAAGACAAAGAAAAGAAATATGATTGTTTAAGGAACATATGTCGTCTGCATCCCACATAAAGCAACTCCATATGCTGCTTGTGCAAATGGTTTTCATTATATTTTACTGTGACAGCATCATTTAGTAGCAGAGGAAGGGGCAAAGGAGGAAGTGAGGTGACGTTGTTTTAAAGCCACAAAGTGTGTAAGGGGAGGATGTGTTTATTATTGTAACCATGACGACAAAAATAACACATTTGAAGCCAAATTTTAATTGTCCTAAGCATATCCATCAACCTAACTCTTCAGGTCTGAGGATTTATTTATGAGATAATGAAGCCCAGTGATTCTTACTCTGGGTTTTAAAGTTATTCTTTAAATTCCTACACCTCTCTGTAATGAGTACATACATGTACCTGCAGAACTGGCTGTCACATATTACATGGGGAGCAGCTGCTCGCTAATTTCATACTCCTGGGGAGCTTGGATGGAGCTGTAATATGAGTGCCTTGCTCAAGAGCACTCGAAGGGTGAAGGCGAGATCTGTTTTTCTGCTCCACTTTTTGCAGCTGCTTCATTTATTCAAACGGGCCACCCTCTGACCACAAGGTCACTTCTCTTACCGCCAGACCTTTGTGCCACATGGAGAAGTACTCGGCCAGAGATTGAAATGTAAATACCGCTCTTGTTAGTTTTTGCTCTGGCCAGGTCTTTAACAGGAATTCAAGCTGTGCTTGAGCACCACTGGGCCCTGGCAAATGAAAAGACATAATTCAGATTATTAAGTCAGTCAGAAGAGGGTGGAGGATTGTGAGAAACGCTCCGAATATTGCACGAGTCTAAAATAGCCTCCTAATTGAATTTGTCAGAGTACCCTCATCTGGCTATTACACACATATAAGTCTTTGTACAGGATAAAATATAGACCCCCAAAAATGAACTTCAGCCAGTAACATTTTATTTTAAAAAATGTTTGTTTTTTCACCCATTAACACAGAGCCGTACTGTTTCACGCAGAGCAGCACTGAAGCTCGAGCGGTTTTAAATAGATTTTATTAAACTGTTTTACTGTTGCGATACATCCCCAGAATACTAAATAACTACGGTGTGACCAGCACAGGTGTGGCCAGCGTCTGTCAGAAGTCTGCGCTCAGTAGTCTGACCCTGAGATTTACCAAGCGTGTTAAACTGTAGCCAATTTTACAGTCCTAAATTATGTGACCAGCTTGGAAAAATAAGGGAAAAGTCAAGGGGTAAGAGGGAGATTTGCCAGTCGAATCCCTTTACAGAGGTCCGGTGTGGATTGTCCTCGGCCACTTGCTGAAGACATAACATATTACTGCTGAAGAAAAACAGCAGAATGGGAGTTTTCTGTCATCTGCACAGCGACAGACTCAGCAGGCCCAACTGTTGTGGCAATGAGGATCCACTTGAGCCGATGAAAGGTTTGGTGGATTGTGTTTCATTGAGTGGAAATACCAGATATCAACCGGATTCTTTTTGTCCTTCAGGGGTTTATAAAGATTAATTCCAATTTTGCTAATATTTATGTAACAGATTTGGTCTTTAATGCCTCATGTCAAAATAATTCTCACTGTTAAACCTTCCAGTGTTGGAAGATGAGGATTAATTCTTTGGGAAGTTTGTCATTTGTGCGTATAGCAGCTAATTTTAAAATTGAGTTTTACCATTATAACTTCCCAAGTGTTTTAGCCAGTAATGACTTGTCAATCTGCTGCTTGGAAACATCTGTGCAGCTGTTCTGTTACAAGCAATCAACTAAATCACTGTGGAGCTGCACTACCTTTAACCTGATATACTTCATTTAAGAAGCAGAATAAGTGTTTGCAAAGACAACAGAATAATAGCTGTGCATGAATTAGTTTGTGAAACAGGGGAACAGAGCAGATACTGGAACATGTCATTAAGGACTGAAAGGAACTGCATTTGGCTGATTTTAAATCCTGCTATACAAGCACATATAAAGCTGCAGATTTTTTCTGTTTGCACAATCACCAAAAGTTTTGCAAAAATACATTCCAAAATTAAGACTTTCAGGGGGGTTTTTTGTTTGTTTTTTTTTAAGTCCCTTTGTTTCATTGTTACCATGCCTGCTCTTTGCTTCCATGGCAACAGCAAAATTAGCCTAGATAGTGCCACTATTAATCTGGTTAAACGGACCTTTTACTAACATTGTGCATAAAGGTAAAGTGACAAATTGACTGTGTTAAAGACACACAACAGAACTTTTAGACCTTAAAAATCTGCATTTCTGACTTGTTTTGATGGCACACCAACATTCATTATACACATTTTTGAGGGCCGTCACTGCCCAGAGGCGTCCCGGGGCTGAAACAGTCACTGAGAAAACTGCTAAAAAGTTCAATTTTTGTATAAATCTGTAGACATACGCACATCACCAGGTGCAAGGCTACTGCCGTAGTTATGTGAAATCAAAGAAAACCTGAGGAAGATCCGATGTGATCAAAATGTTGGAATAAATCCAGCTGTAAGTGTGTAGGCTTTTTCTTTGATTTCACAATTACAATTTTTGTGCAATTTCGAAGCGGGCTCACTGTTCTGAGTTTGCTCCTTGGTACAACCTAAAAAGTTACATGCACACTTTATTTGTTTGTCTTCAGGTGGAAGATTTTTATTTAGCTTTGTTGTAAGGATGGGATTTGAACAGTCATCCAACTTGTGAGAGAAAAAAACAAAGTTTGGCTTAATAATTTAAAAAAATAAGTGGAGCAAAGAACAGGTAGCATATCATGATGCAGTAAAATGGCAACAAGTAGGGCAGCAAGCAGGACGGCAACTTTGCAGCTAAAAGGCTTTGCCCAGACTGTGTGCACCACACCATGCAGGACATCTGTGCTTAACTGATACTGTATGTGACATGTAACAGGTGACAAGTGTGAATGAATGAATGAATGAATGAATGAATGAATGAATGAATGAATGAAAAATACTTTATTCATCCCAGAAGGGAAATTCAGTATTGTAAAAGCTCACTATTTTTGAGTTGAGACAGACCCCAACCCACGACGCATGGAGAATGTTATGATAATGATGGATAATGAACTATCCGGAACTATCCAAGCATGCCTGTGCTTTTGTGCTGGTACTGACCATCTAGCAGTACTTGACATTATTGTGCACCATGGTCCTCAATAAAAGAAGGAAAGAAAGCATAGTGGAAATGGGAAATGGAGGCGGAGCTGTGCCACACATCCATGCTCCCCATTTCCACCAGAGCCCCCACTTTGGATTAAGGTGCCCAGTCAGCAGGGCCTGAAGTTAACTTTTTGGGCACCAGACAAAATTTTTTCTCCCTAAAAGAAAGATGAATGACTCAGAAAATGCATAAGAATGGTTCTTGAACTTGTACAGAATGCATTAAGTGCTGTCAAGTTATTAACAAACTTAATCTAATTTATTACTAGACCTACATAATAACTTCCAACATGTCTGGCCTGATGTGACAGGTATTTAGAATAGTAAATAACAGAAATACAAACAGCCAATCATCTCACTGATGGTCTCATTTATTTAGTTAACATCCAGCTGCAATTCATCACTGTTTCATTGTCACCCCATGAATCCAGGTTCAACTCTTTTTTCTTTTTTTTCTACATCAACATTAACTTTGTACATATTAAGTTTATGTTGCTTTTCAAGAAAAGAGTGTCTGTTTTGATTGAATAATGTCTAGATAGGTTGGGTTGTGGGTCAAACATAACAGGTTGGGTTGGGTTTGGATTTGATGGAAGATACTGTATCAGGTATCTATGACTGGTTGGGTTCAGCAGTCATCCTAATTGGTTCGGGCAGGTGCGAGTTAGTAAAACTGGACCTGTGCAGGACTCTGGAGCAAACATTCTCCTCCTCCACCACTGCAGCAGCTGGGGGAGCCGTCTTCCCCACTATACAGCTGAGTGTGTTGAAGTGGCTTTTAGAGGACTTGAGGTCCTTGATTGCCTCAAGTTTTTGTCCCGATTAAAAACAGGTTTGATTTTGCTTTCTCTGAGCCATACTGTACGTATGGCAATGACCATTCATCTCACCTGTTTTGACATCGTACACCAGTCAGTCGCAAAACTTGCCATCCTTACTACTTTCCACTGTGTATTAAAACGTCTTTTTTTTAATCATCCTTTTCGTCGTTTTGTTTGTCTGTTGGCTTTAAAAAATCCAAGTAAATAGCAGGGCTAGCTTAACAAAACAATAGGCTGCGTGATTGTTCAACAACACAACACTTGCTTAGTGTTGTCTTACTGGCTACCTTCCACCGTGGCAGGTAGATTGACAGTTTCACCCATCAATCACAAAAGTTTCCCGCATTTGGCATGTGTGTAGGTGCCAATTTCATGCCCTGCCAGTCAGTACTGGCGGGAACAGGTTGCAATGATGAAGGACAGTGATGCAGAGTGGTGTGACAATGTTCCTATGTTATGCAAATTCTTTACCAAACTTTGTTAGATGATTGTGAGAATCATGGAGCCCTGCATAGTAACTGTTTGCACACCAGTGCCTCTAGGGATGCTAAACTAAAAAAGCACTTTTGTGCTTTTGTGTGTTCTGGATCATAGTATCTCGCATTTCCTCTGCATCTGGATCAACTTTCGAAATATTATAGAACTCATTGGGATCCTTTCTTGTCATTTTTTTTTTTTTTACCAAACACTTGGGCCATTTGTATGAAGTTATATGGAGAAATGCCAAAAATTTGGCCTATTAGGGTGATGTTCATGTAAGACTGTTTGAGGTTTGATATTCACTATGGGGTGTCGCTTAGAACACACAGGACTCGCTTGTACAACTTGTTGTACTGCTTGTACTAGCTTGTTAACTGTCTTTACTGGTCACTCTTAATCACAACAGCACAGTGATGCAACAAACGACAGGCTTACAGGTGAGGAATTCCAGGCTAGTTAAGGTGAATGCCTGGATGGAAGTAGGTGTGGTCTATAAACACAGAAATACAAAGCCATGACAAACATTCGTTCGGCAAATGAACACATTCAAGGTATTAATTATTACTAATAAATCCCTTACAGTTAGGACTAAACATGCATATGTGTTCAAGGCTACAGTTACATTAACTGGCATGTAACAAGTCAGCTAGCTTAATAGCATAAAAAGGCACATGGTGAATGGAGAAACATTTCTGAATAAGCAAATCAGCTAAATAACATTAAAGGCTAAATGAACATCCTGTTGAGGCAGAAATACAACTAGTTTCTTACAGTTCTTCACAAGCACACACAGTTCACCATATTCAACTGGCTCGAAGTTTGTCCAACAGTCTTGGTGCTCACAGCTGCTCATAAGTTTAATTTCTGCATCCTGACATCATGTGCCACAAAGGGCACTCACGCTTCCTCAGCAGCCTTTCCAACATGGCCGATCTCACAATGATAAAGAATCTTTCAAAACATTCCTGGATCCAGAAGGTGAACCGGATCACCTCCAAATTTAATGGCTTCATCCTTGGGCTGAAGCACACGGCTGGTGAAATTTTCAGTTCAATCCATCCAGTACTTTTTCTGTAAAGTTGCTGAAAAACAGACGGACAGACAAACCAACGCTACTGAAAATATTACATCCTTGGTGGAGGTAACTAGCAAGCTGTGCAGAGAACCATCTGAGCACTGATACAAGTACTCCCAGAAGTTTATTTAAAGGCGTTGTAGAAGATGTTTCTTTCAACAATTTTTGCAATGTTCGGTAAAATTGGTACTCCATACGCTATGATTAATTAAAAGCTTTAAATATATAAATATTATTCTACTTCAGCTGTGAAAGTAATGGGGCTGAAAAACATCCTCCAATCATCTCTGCATTCCTTAACATTTTCCTTTGTCTACTGGCTCGTCAATCACTTTTACTACCATAGTAAGAACGGGTAATAGGCGAGACTGATCAATGAGAGTGATTGATTGGCGAAAGTAATGCCGCATCCTGGAAGCTGCACGCACTCATCTGACGTTTACAGCAGGTAGCTAACATCATTTTGCTAGCAGTTAGTGACGTTCAGACAACGACATTCCGTTTACTTGCGTTTGTGACATGATACCTGCTGTCTGTTAAACACAAGAGTGGCTTGTACACGTTCTGTGGCTGAAGGAGGGAGCTGTGAATCTAGCAAGTTGGTCTTGCGTAGCGCTTGATTCAAAAAAGAGTCAGCTTTCTGGGGGGGGGTGGCTCTTTCTTCCTTTGTTTTTTTTTTTTGTTTGTTTCTCTTTTTATTAATCCTGTATTGGCACTGTCTCAGGAAACTTGTCTCATAATTTTCTTCTTCTTTTTCTGTTTAAAAAATTTACAAGTATACAAAAAAAACAAAACAGTCTGCTTTCTGAAATGCCGAAACATCTTCTATAGCGCCTTTAAAAGACCAAGAATCCTTGCAAATAGAACGTGCAGAACACAATTTAATGTTTCTATCGATGGAGATATTCCAAAACGTGTACATGACCAAATATTCGGGGTAAGAAAAGAAGAAAACCTGGGTAATTGTCAGGTTTTTAAAAACCTGAATATGAGCACATTCTGGTTTTTGCCGGTGTTTACATGGCCCTGCACCAACCCAGTTATTACTTATATTCTGGTTATGAAAGTGTTGTCATTGTCTGTGACTTTACACCATAACTTTTAGTTAACCTGCTCAGGAATTCCGATAATGCACCACTCCTCTTTTTTTTTTAATACTTTCTCTACTATCCATGTATAAATCTGCCCTCATTGCTGTCATTAGCTTTGTGTTCTTTTTAATTTTTTATAAAATGCAGCCTCTCTCTCTCTCTCTCTCTCTCTCTCTCTCTCTCTCTCTCTTTTGCTTGTGTTCCTTCGATGTTCTGTAAAACAACTATAGTAATAAAAATAATAACACTCGCAAAATAAAATTAGTAATGATAAGGAAGATGAACAAATTAATGATTAATTTGTACTGGTAGCAAAGGCGGATTCAAACAATCTGTCCATGGGTTATCTATGCACTTTAAAAGTTGGCAAGGTGTCCGTATAGATAAATAAGGTTGCCAGACCTCTACAAAGGAAATATGATAGTTCCTGAATGTATATGGGATTTTTTTTAAGTGGAATACAGATGTTCATTTCTGATATCCATCTTCACGGAGTTGGGAGTCAGACTTCTGTGTATGTGTTATGTATTTCCTGGCAGCTCTCAAGAGTAATGCAAGTACTTCTTTTGAGCTTTCTTTAGCTATGCATCAATTATCGTGCAGCCTTCTAACAAAAAGGTTTGAGGATCTAGTAGATATAAAATCCAAAGAGTTGTGCCATATTTTCAGAAACATTTGTGTGCACTGTGCACAAATGAACCCACTTCTATACATCTAAAATACAAGGTGGAAATTTCTGGTTTATATTTCTGCAGTTTCATTGTAATAATATAGCTCTTACGGAGAAAATCTTAATGGGTCAGTCTCTATTTGGAAGTGATAGTGTTAGCTAGACCAGTGATTGTTAACTGGTCTAGCTAAGGGCCTGAGGGCCCTGATCTGAATCCTTTGACACTAATAAGCTGCATTTAGAAACCAAACATCCAACACTTGAGGAAAAGATGGACTTTAAAAAAATAAACCAAAGAAGGAAAAAAAGCTGCATGTTCAGCAGGTCTTAAAAAATTGTAAGGACAGATTTATAAGTTGCTTCATTAAATGTTTTGTCTAGATACATTTTGTCTAAATGCCTATAGATTTTTAAAGATTATTTAATTTGAACTTTTTATTATTTTGAATGTATTTTATTGTTGCACTGTTATATTTGTTATTTATTTGCAAATCATCATAAAATGCAGCATAAGGTTCACAGTCTCCATCAAAGAGCCGGATCTGCAAAATGGAACTCACCAGAAGCTATGCAGCTTATAATTGGGGACCCAAGTAAGAAGTACATCAAAATACACAAATAACAACAACAATATACAAACTAATTAACAACAAAAATTAATTCGTTTTGATATTGATATTGATCAAATAACCATCTTATCCGATTCCATCAGTTTTGTTCCACAAGTCCCTTTTTTCTATACTAAAATGTAACATTTAGGGAATTTTGTGTTTAATATCCTGACTTAAGCTATTATATTAGTTTTTGTAGTCTTTGTAACGATCTTGTCATATTTTTTTTATGTTATTTATGTTTATCAAGTCATATTTTACAAGGTCAAATCTGTTAAACGCAAGTGGATTTGGTTCAGTTCAGTTATTGAATAATAATTAAACAAAGACTGAGATTTATTAAACCAATACAGTGTTCAAGGATAAGTTTCCTTTTTTTCAACCTGGACCTTATTTCTAGGAATTAATATGTGCATTTACTCACCGGTAAAATTTTTGCATCACTCTGACTCTAAACATTTAGATTAGTCGCAGATCCACGTATCCATATACAGTACAGTTGTGCTTGAAAGTTTACATACCCTTCCATTACAGACAGAAAAAACAGCTAACAGTGAAATAAGTTGAAATTGACAAAAGTAACAATAGGGGATTATCACGCTTACGGATTTTGGCACTTCCTCTTACGGGCCATGTTAACGACAGCCGTTCCTGCTCTGTTATACTGTTTAAATCGTATAAACTCCAAACATACTCAAGTTTTCATTCTAGACTGAAATGATACTAAGGAAGAAGTGGATCAAAGCGATCGATTCGCCGCGGTGAAGGGCCGAACTTTATAATAAAACACACGTTTGTTTGTCGCCGGTGGGGCACGACACCGGCACTTCACAGCATGCTAGCATTAGCCAGCTAGCGTTTACTGACGTGCTTAACATTGTGCGTCTTAAAACACACAAACATCTGAAAATCGAGTCTGTACCCCCCCGTTTCCAGTGGAACAACTGGGGACTGCCAAGAAAGGAGACACTTTCAGATGCTTGTGTGTTTTCAGCCGCACAAAGTTAGGCACGTCATCGAGCTGGCTAATGCTAACAGTAGTCCGCCGACTACTACTCTGTTAAACTTTGTTAATCGGATAAACGCCAATGCCAAGTTTTCATTCCAGACTGAAGTGATGCTAAGGAAGAAGTGGATCAAAACGACCGATTCGCCGCGGTGAAGGACCGAACTTTATAATAAAACGACACACGTTTGTTTGTGGCCGGCAGTCTGCACAGTCGTGTTGGCAGGTTAGCATTAGCCAGCTCGATGACGTGCCTAACTTTGTGCGGCTGAAAACACACAAGCATCTGAAAGCGTCTCCTTTTTTTTGGCAGTCCCCAGTTGTTCCACTGGAAACGGGAGGGTACAGACCCAGTTTTCAGACGCTTGTATGTTTTCACAAGCGAAAAGTTGGTAACGTCAGCTAACGCGAGCTTGCTAACGCTAGCTGTAGTGTAGTCTGCATCATTGAAGTGCCGACTACAGACATACGTGCAACCTTGTTTTATTTTAAATTTCGGTCCTTCACTCCAACAAATCGCTTTCATCCACTTCTTCCTTAGTGTCTTTTCAGTTGGGAATCCATGAAAACTTAGGTACGGCTGGCGTTGTTTATTAGATGTACACAATGGAACAGAGCAGCAACATTGAGCCATTCCTGGCCCGGAAGAGGAAGCTTCAGATGTTTCAACTTCCGGAAACCGGAAACCGGAACGCGGAAGCGTGATAATCCCCAATAAATAAAAATTTTATGAACATCATGACAGATTTTGTATTGTGGTTTAACGGAAATTAATAAAAAAAACAACAATACAAGCAAACAAGCATGGGGTTCTTAATGTGATACCGTGTAACTTTTGAACCCAATGTTAGCCAAATATTATGATACATTATATTATAAAATTATTATTAATATAAGTAACTACAGCTGATTTCTGTGGTCAATGTAGATACTTGACGCATGTCGTTGCTCCGAGGGGGCTGCCATTCTCAAAAACCAGGCATTGTAACTTCTCAGGAGCGGGCCGTCTCTCATTGGATCATGTAACCTGGAACGCTTTGATTAATGGCTTGATGACTTAAAAATCAGCCTTTCAAAGTGGTCTGCAACACTTTTCCAAAAAGCAAACTGAGACTGTTTAATTTTGAGACAGTTGTGGCGCCTGTCGGAAGTTACAGGTTTAGTGCCCATAGTGGCCAAAAGTTACACGGTATAACTTTAAGCTAAAACTTTTTTGACCAACTCTTTGAGGCAATCACTGCAATTGGGTGTTTTCTATAATGTTCAATAAGACTTCTACATCTGCTGACAGGTATTTTGACCCACTGTTCATGAGCAAGGGGCTTTAATTCATCTGACAGTCTTGTTTGTTTTTTAAAATATTTTTTTAAAAACAAATTTTAAATCAATATTTTATTTTACTAAATTATAATTTAAGAATTTTTCATTTATTATTACTTTTTTCAGTTCCATCTTATTTGAATTACTGTTGTGAATTTAGCCTTTTCTTTAATAAGAGGGGATGTAAACTCAAGCACAACTGTAATAGGAGTGAAGGGGGCAAAATGAAATGCCTCTATAAGGCATTATCTGCAGCAAAACTCCTTAATTTCATCAATACTTTAAGACAAATGAACTTGTGTTGTCAACATGTGCGGACTGACGCAAGGTTTTGCAAGTCAACATTCCACAGAAATGATCAGAATGAATGTTTACATGCTCTTTTTTTCCTGGTGATCTGATCATAAAAAGCTTAAAACCACCCCTCGTTCAGATTGAAAATTATTTCCGATGGAGGCTGATGGGATCAGCTGACATGTTTACATGACACATTCTTTTCTGCTCCATGCAACGCAACTAGTTTTGTTTCTTTTTAATCGCAGGCTGCTCTTCATTGTCTACATGTTCAAGCAGGTGTCATCTCAGTCAGGTACATAATTACAGCAGCTGTTTCGATATTTTTAAGATTTCATCTTCAAGCATGAACCAAACTGAAACCAGTTTATTTCTGCTTTACTAAACTGAAAACAGGATAAAAGTGCCAAAGCGTGCTTTAAAATGAACAGCAATAAGCTTGCACACCATGAGCTACTGTAACAGCGAACGTAGTACACTGCATACTACTGCGTGATATGTGTAGATGAAGTAGGTGGTTTTGAATGCAACCATTGATTTATCTTCCATCTGTGGTGTCTGGGATGTGTGCAAAGGATTGTGGTTGTTACACAGATGCATCCTTGAAATTTCATGGGTTGAAGGGCAAAGTCCTTTGAAGGATCCTTGACAGATGATGCAGCCGCCATTAACAATCCCCCGTTGACTTTGAGAAGCACCCAGTTAATGACTTTAAAATGCTCAACAGCAGATTAGTCTACTGTTCGTTGACACCAACTAAAAGAAAGAGAAAAGTCTTTCTTTTAGGCTATTTCAGCTAATTAGCTCTTTACTAAACATGACTTAGACTGAAGTCAAACCAAAAGATTCCAGTCGATGTCAAACTGACAAACAGTCTTTTAAGCTCTTTATTTTTTTTCATTCTTTTATGTTTGCTTGACATCCTCTTTGTTTTCTTAGGGGATGAAGACGAATGGTTTGGTGGAACGATTGAAAGAATCTCTGCTCTTTATATCATCTTGCCTTGCAAGTTATATTTGTTCAAGATTCAACCAAAACAGATGGGACTCCGCTACATCTGCGGTGAGCTTTGACCAGATTTATGGAGCAAATCCTACAACTTGGAGAGTGCAGACGTTGATCACAATCTGTTTTTCTGACACATTTTATCCAAATAAATCCATCCTGACATCAAACAGCTTCACATCAAACAGTCATGACTAGCAGGGTGTTTCATCGCTGCAGATGTGAGCCATTTACAGGGATCTGTGACAAGCGAGGACACTGACTATATGCACATCTTTATGCCCTTCCCGCTCTCTGATTACGCACTCCTGAACTTCCCCTTCATAGTTGCACTTCACCTCCAACCCCAATTCAAACTAGTTATTTCTGATTGAGCAACAGGGAAACAACAGCGCTGAGTTCACCAGTTTCTGCTCGGTGGAAGAAGAAATTAGGATTAAACAACAGTGCAGAGGGAGTGAGCGTAAATGATGTCAAATTGGAAACAGGGTCTCCTGAGAGTTTGGAACATCTGTTTGGGTGTCAGGTTGCTTTAGCTCTTGTTAGGGTTTACTTCTGAAGGCGGCCTCTCTCCCTCTACACTCGGTCCACTGTTTTACAAACAGCTTCAGCGCGAACGCCAAGAGTTAATGTGCCCAAGCTTACCTTATACACGATCTGAACTGATTAAGTTTTCTTCCCACAGAAGTGGTGACTGATGGCAGTGGGACTTCTGTGTCGTTGCAATTTCTGTGTTCAATTTGGTTAGATTAAACATTCTGATAATCCAGGCTGCTTTCCCACAGGAAAGCTGCTGCTCTGTATTTCATGGAGTGATAACCCTCCTTGTGTTTCCTCCATGAAATATGGACAATGAAAGCTAAATCAAACTAGCAAATATCAAAGGGGATAGATCATGTACAGTGCAAAGCTGTGTCCAAGTATGGGCTGGGTCGACCTGTTGGCTATGAAGATCTCATTGAAAAAACACATCTGTACATCTCATGATGTGTTTGTGATGCTTCCCTCTTCTTTTTTTTTACACTGGGGGACGAAAGACAAAAGAATCCAAGTCTGGCTTGTCACATTAATGACACAATCACCTCTGACGTGCATATTGCATTTGACAGTGAACTTCCGAGGCCCAGATGCATCGGCTCGAGCCCAAGCAGACGCCGGCTTCAGTGCCAGACGACTGAGCAATCATTTGGAAAACAGCGCACACACCCGGTGTTTTCATTTTCAGCTCGCTTTTTAACCTCTTCGCAAACTCTCAGCGAATGTTTCAGGTCCCAGATGACTGCAAGCACATTTAGCGCGTGATGGATAACCTCGAAAAAATATAAGTGTGCCTGTGTGAGCTGTGTCGACGTGTTTAGACTCTGCTGAAAAGCTACTGTCCGTGGGATTTGAAAATTACAGTATGAGTTTATTGTGAGCATCCAGTGTGAGGGTGAAGAAGAGGTTATCCCTTACGCTCTTCCAAAATGGCTCCCTGGAGGGATGACCTCTCTGTGTCCTGACCTCGTGGCACTAAAGCTATAATCTCTGTCAAGTTGCTCTCTAACTCCTACTGTCTCTATATTTCCCCTCTGCTGTTTCTCCCCGTCCCCTTGACTGTTTGCTCTTTACATCACCTACTTCTATTTTCTCTGTCCTCCTCCTTGTTTTCTCCCCTTCCATCTCTGCCTGCTTGCTCAGTTTTTCTCTGCGTCTCCCTCGGCTATGTGGCCATACTGCCAGAGCTGACTCTTTTGATTTGAGTGCACTACATGTGGTTGAAATCTGAGGCCTGCTGTGCTGCCAAGCCACAGGCCCTGTAATGGAGTGCTGGTGCAGGAGAATAAGCCATTGTTCTTGGTGCAGTCGGTGGATGAATAGATGGAGGGAGGGACTGAAGGAGATTTCTCTGCGTCTGTTTTGCAAAGAGGAAAAAAAAAAGAAATAAAGAAAGAAACTGACTCTTGCTGAACACAGCCTCTGGGGTCAAAGGGGAGCTCCATAATCTCGTTGTAAATCCCACTCTGGGTAGCAGTGGAGGGAAAAACACCGCCTGGGAGTCATTTGCAGACACAGGATGGAGAGATGTTAGCAAGGCAAGCTGTCCAGTCCTGGTTTCCTGGATCTGTCTGACTGCATCCTGACACCACATAAACACAAAAGTGAGATTTGACTTCAAATTGAACAATTCTGATTATTTTTTTTATCAACTATTATATCATCCTGTACTTTATGCCTGTCATTGAACTAAATAGTGGAAAGCCAAAATTAAATCAGGCTCTTTACTCGTGTCCAAATAAATCAGGAAATCATTAAAAGTCAAATTAACATATAAAACATTCATATTCAGCTGTTAATGGGTGCCCGAACTAACTTAAATAGCTTTTTGAAAGGTTCATTCAGGCTTTATTAAAACTGGAAGGCTCTCTTTTCATGCCCTGATTACAATACATTAAATAAATTTCACATTAATATCTATTCAAAGATGACAAGCGTTCACTAAAGGAGTCATAAATTTATTTAAATGTAAGATTTCATCAAGTCTTAAAAGTCTATGTGTTATAAAATCACATTTAAATCATGGAAGTGCATGATGCGACACAGAGTCAGGATCTAATGTGTAGTAAAAAATGCTCCAGGAAAACATCATCCACCCTGCCTTTTTCCCAGTTCTTACTGTGTTTTAAATATTTTGGTGCATGTAAAATTTCTGTAAGGTTACAAAATCCTATAGGCCCCTCTGCAGGGATTATTCTCTCCTACACAGAACACTTTTCCTGAACTGCCTCATTTGTAGTAGATTTTCTTCCAAGACATGATGACATATTCGTGACACATCTATATACGGCCTGATTTGTTTAGCACAGGAGGGGGACCTATGAGCTAAACTGGAGTGTTGTCAGGCAGAAGATGACAACAGCCCATAGCGGTATTTTCTAATATCACGTTTTAATGCCGATATCCGCAGATAATATTGGATATCTCTACACAGAATCCTTAAAAAAATGAAAATGTAATCCAACCTGTTCAGTACTTTCTGAATTATTTTGCTGACAGACAAACGCCCATGATTATATTACCTCCACCTCTATTCTGGGGAGGTAATAATCAGGCTTGGGAGAATTTTGTTCATAAGTATAGGTAAGTTAGAGGACACAATGTGGATGCCCTGCTATAAATAACATTAAATACATCTGGACTCAATTTGTCCCCCCTTTACTGTTCAAACCAGCATGAGGATGCAGGAGTCTGTAGCCTGACAGTTTTTAACTTCATTAATGCGTTTATGACCGAAGAGAGCAGTGAGTGTGCACATTCTTGTTGATTAGTCACACCAGCTGCAGTCCACAAACTCCCCATTTCTAATAAATCATAGCTCTCCAACAGGTTTTTAAGGGGTTAAATTTTTCTGGCAAGCTTTTGTTTACCTCACTGGATGCGGCCAAATCATTAAAATAACTACAATGGATCAAGTGACCTCCGCTCATTAAAATTTATGGCAAAGTGAGATGGGAGTGCTGGAGAGTTAAAGCAGTGTCGTCTTGAATCATGAGAGCTGCCAGCCTGCAGTGACTCTTGGTGCCATAAGGTCCTGAGGTTTCCCTCTGCACTTTCCCATCAAATCATTTCACAACCGGGCCTGTACATCAAGTCAGCTTACACTGCACTAAAAATCATTATTGTTCCTGCTCAGAAAGCCATTAAACAACGATAATCTCATAGCTGATGTCAGAGCGAAAATCTGATGAAGAGAAGCCTTGTTGATACGAAGTGACTTTTACAACATGGTGTGAAGCCGTAACTTTTTTTCTCACAGACAGGAAGCTGGGAGGCGCTGGATGTATGTGACGACAAACCACCATGAAGTTGAGTCTTAGTGCCCAATCATATGGCCACAAAATTGGGTTTAAGTGTTCTCTCATTGAGTGTAAACGTTCATGAGTAGCCGCCCTGTCTAACGGCGGTGCCACACTGAGCTCTATGTTTGTTTAGCAACATTGCTCCTTGGAAACTCCCGGCCTAGTGTCTCCTGCCTTTTCAAAAAGTAGGAATTTTAACAATTGAACTCTGTGGTGAATATTTTAAGAATTGACATTCCCCCCTCCCCTCACTTTTTATTCAGTTGTTGTTGCGAAACACTTATATGCAGATTTCTCCACTCAGGTTAAGACCTTGAACCGGTTTCCCCCAAACATCTAAAGCCCAAGGTGATCAGAAAATCTTTGTTAATCATTAGAGGCTGATTTCTTCTCCTTGATTCATGGCAGATTGTGAGTTACTTGGTGTTCCATATCTGCTCACAGCATGCTGAAAATGTGGAAGAATATGTTTGATGTGGAAAATTGAACTACAACAACACAAAAAGAAAAAAGAAAAAAAAGCTCCGGTCCAAACCTCAAACTGTGGAAAAATGAAGGAAAACTTGACGTTTGTTTGATTCATGTATTAATATGAGGAATGCTGCTGTCTCCCCATTGACCCGTGCATGTGTTGTTTTTCACTTGTCATTTTAAATTAGCAGATTAAAAACACGTTTAACATTATGTGGATGGAAACTCTCAACTTGCTTATGTCTTGTTATGCAAATTACTGAATTTTTGCCTCTTTTCTTTTTCATAGCATCAAATATCAGCATCTTTAAATGCTGTTTTATTATCTGAATCTTTTGTCTTTGCACAGGTTTTGCTTGAGCTTCTGCTAGCTCCCACTTTTTCCTGCTTTTTTTTTATTTCTACATGAGAACATATTGAGGAGTGACTTTCATACAGTAGCAGTATTGAGTAATCTACAAAGCAGAAAAAAGACAGTTAGATGCTTTCCTTCCCCACTGTCACCTTAATTACCTCAAGCACTTGTCATTCAGACCTGCAGAGGCCTGATAACGAGCCGACTTGCAGGATAGTGGTGAGGATGGGAACTTGGCCACAGAACAGTTGTCCATAATAATAATAATAAATAATAATACATTTTATTTGAAAGTGCCTTCTGAAAACACCCAAGGACACTGTACAGGCAGATAAAACAATTCAAAACAGGAAGCTAAAACAGTAAAACATCATCCAGAGGGTTGGAAAATCGATTCCAGGTTTCCCCAGGCAACATGCCGACAACTAAAAAAACCTGAAAGAATCCAGGCTACGTCAAAATTAAAAAAAAAAATAAAAAATATATATATATATATATATATATATATATATATATATATGTAGCTCATGAACTGAATGGACATTAAAGCCTTAGTACAGGATAGTCTGTATTTTTGTGCATGCAGAAACAACCTATATGGGCATAATTCTTTTGAAGACTTGTTGACTTAACATTGTACTATTTCACATGTCAGCAACCCGTAATTTAAAGTATTTATGTGTCGGGGACACGTAAATGAGTACTAGGGCCTCATGGTTGTTTGTGCTCATTTCATATTTTTTTTGCGAGATCAGGTTGGGTGAGGCAGACATTTGCATAGCAACAGGAGGAGTTAACTTGTTTGGGTTTGCAGGATTATAACAAAATGTAATGCACAGCTACAAGGTTGCCTTAATGCACGGGCTTACCTGGGCTGAAGCCCAGGGGCAAACGGAGTTTAGGGGCCTATCGTTTTGGGGGAAAATTGCATGAAAAGTCAAATTGATATGCAACTTGTCAGTTTTCCTGTGAATCACATTATATGCAAATTAGAAATAGCATATTGAGCCAAATAAAGCTGTTACTTCCAAACCCGCCCCGCCGCCATGTGACAATCTGATGATGCTCCATCACTTCACTTTGATAGAGAGACAGGTGTAGGCTATGTCAGCCAAAAATGATGGTTTTCACAAGAAAACAACTAAAAAGCATCCTGAAGCTTTTGGGATTCTTTCAGGCTCACATGAATGACAGTGGAGGAAACTGCTCATCCATCCCACTGGAGGAGGCAGCGGCGCCCACACTGATGCCACAGGTATCAGTGTGGTATGTCAGAGCACACATGTCAGCTGCAAAGTAATGGCAAGTGTGTAAACAGAGACCGGCTGCGTTACTCCCCATCAAACATGCAACAGGTGATCATGTTTATCATTTAGCGGAAGACAGTGACGTCCACGGTGACAGACTGGCGACCTGTTCAGGCGTACCTGCCTCTCACCTGATCATTGATGGCTCCCGCAGCTTCCTGCGACCCTCAATTGGGCAGCGGTGCATAAAATGAATGAATGACAGTGACGTCCACAGAAAAACCATGATTGCTTATATTAATCCAGCAGCTGACTGTGGAACAGTCGACCCCACACTAGAGAAACAGTTCAATGACCAATGTCAATACTGGACACAGGTTCTATAGACGGCTGTTGCAGACACCAACAATGGCAGTTATTTGGGCAGCATGGAACCAATCAGCCAGTTTGATCCATTTTTAAAGCCTGTAGTTTGATTTGTTGCTGCTATTGTTATTATTTATTCATTATATTTTATTATTATTTAATAATCAGATTTTATATTATTATTAGTAGTAGTATTTGCATTCTGCTCGCGTTATTGATACGTCAATATCGTGTCAAACTAAATACAAAACAGTCAGGATAGCCTCACATATTATTTTTAATAATGAGACTCTTATTAAGAAATGAAGAAAAAAATAAAGATAAAGTCAACTTGGAGGACGGGACAGGGCCTACAAACTTTTCAGCCCAGGGGCCTACCAGTAGGTTAAGGCGGCCCTGCACAGCTGAGGTCTTTTGTTTTGAAAAGAGTTCACTTGGTTTTAAATTTCCCACACACTGCACACGTACAAATCATGTGATGTTTGGTGATATTCCAGTCCACACTCAGACCAAACGCATCAGGTTCACATGCAAAATATGTAAATGTGCATCAAGGGTCATCAAGCCATCTAGCAATGCGTTTTTGCCGTCTTGTGGCACGTTTTTAAGCTTTTTTTTGGGGGGGGGGGGGGGGGGGGGGATCTTAACTTTTGCAGCTAGATGGGGCACGTCAACCGATCAGAGAGACTGAATGTCTTGACCCAGAGACACATTTTCTGACAGGAAATACCAAGGAAAACCTGGGAAATATCTTCACTCTACGAAGACAACAGTGGATAAACTGTGATCTGCATCCGGTCCCGGGTTTCCAAATGGTGGTTTGATGACCTGCTGTCCCAATGGGATTTAATGGGCTTATAATGCTGTCACGATGCACGTCAAGAATGTTTTTGCCGCTGGATGTCAAGCATCTGATTTTATGTGGAACAGCGTCCAACTATGGGCATCAAATGCGTTTTTGACGCCCAAATTGCGTTTGGTCTGAACACACTGTAATGCACCAATTTATTGCTTATCAATAAATGAGGAAGATTTAAGACTAAGGAACTAAAACAAATAAAAAAGAAGAAAAGAGCTAAACCTAATTCAGAACTAAACCAGATCAGGAGAGGAGCCACAGAAGTGAACATGTATGATAAAGATGTTGGCTTAGCCATGTAATCTAAAAGGAAATTTTTTTATGACTCGTGCTTTGATTTTGTCAACCAATGTCCCCATAGGATTGATCCTAAGGAGTAAAGAGCTTCGTGTTCTTGGTTGCCAGCATCTTAAAACTGCATTAAATTTGATGCTGATATTCATTCTTGCTTTATCTGGCCTCGTTCCCAGAAATAATTTCAATGTTCCTCTCAGTGTTGATTTAGATTGCTTTAAACCACTCTGGTTGCAGCCTAGTCTCACCAGAAAATTGCTATTTAGTCTGTTTTTGTATTTTCTGGGATTGACGACCAACATGGAGCAATAATGACTATGCATGTTGAATGGACACATATTGTACACTTTTTTGTGGCATCAATTACTCATTGCAAAGAAATGTGCTTCAGTGTCGGTGTCCCACACCTTCTTCATGTCTTTCACTCATTTTTGATATCTGTCACTGTTAGGAAAGGATTTTTTTTATTTGTTTTTTTTTTAAGTAGTTTGTATTCTGATTAGTTTTAACTTCTTGTTTTATTGTTTTATAGAGTTGATCCCATTGTGAATTTCCTGCTCGCATTAAACACAGTCCTTAGTTACTGATTACCACACCAGGTCCTCATTTGTCGTTAGTCCCTTGAATCCAGAGTGACTGCAGTCGGACAAGACGTGGGCAACAAAACTACTAAGAGACAGTTGTAGACAGATAACTATTTGTGATTAAATACAATTTCATATTGATCTTTTCATACAAAGTGCAATCATTTAATGAGTTACCGGGCTGGTTTAATGTTTCTTTAGACCTCAGAAACATCGGCATGTAGGGTATACTTATATTTTATTTTCCGTTTTCATCACCCTTGGTTGTTCAAACATTTCCCCTGTACTTTTCCTGTAGTGCAAACGCTGAGCCATTGGTTTGTGCTCTTGTGAACATCCAGCCTCAAGGCTATGTAACACAACCAGAGGCTCCATATCCATGTTGTCATAGCGAATTGAGGATAAACGGTCTGTTACAGCAAGCTGCTGAGCTTTCACCAGCTTCTCCCCACTTGGTTTAAACATCAGAGGATAAAGCAGCCAGTGTCTAAAAGTGCAGCTGTTTCCTACCTCTCTGAATTTCTCTGGAAGGTGATGTATGAGCTAGCAACGAAGAGGTCCTCCCAGAGTTAAAGGTGTTAGGTCACAGTAGCTGCTACCACTCCTGGATTTGCTCCTCGCTGTTATCCTCTGCTCCTCTACAACAAGCTCAACGTGTGACAAATTATAACAAATGCAGACAATCAATAAAATTCACCACACATTGACGTGATGGATGCGTCCTAGCTGCCCTGTGTGCTCACATCATCATTAGTAGTCCGGCTGGCGGGGGTGATTCATCCTGATCAACCGTGAAGGTGTCGAACATGGCTATGAAAGCTGTTGTAGTCCAAGTGCTTCACACCATTTCCCTTCTTATTGAACCTTAGCTTATCTCCCTCGGTGAAAGTATTGGATGTCTCAGCCACAACAAGACACTTGACTAATGAGGGGAAGAGGAATGGTTTGGTTTACTGCAGGCCAGAGGGAATACCAGTGGATTTGAAAACACCACATGGGCACAGTAGGATGCTAAGTGTCTGTGTCGGAGGACCAACCAAAGAGGAGATTCTTGACTGGCAGTGTGATGATTCACAAACATCAGGGGGTGGTGGGGTGGTGGATGCTTGATCCCAGTTTAAGCGCTCAGAAGTCTGTACTGACAGTTACCATTTATCGGGATATACGAAGACATATTTGTTTGTCGTTCCCTGGTTTGATTGCTGCTCCGATTCCCCGAAGTCTTAAATATAAAGTTTCTTTCTGACCTGGTGTGCTTAGCAGAGACAGATTTTTACATTCTCAGCAGGAGTGCTGCAGTGTTATTTAGAAAAACACAATGTGAAGTTGTGCATGCGTGTCTGTGTGTAAATCATATTGTGTCTTTTCTGTTAGACATAGCTGTTGTAAATTCTCATGTGAGAAAGTTGCTGAGCTTCACACATTCAGTGGAGAGGCTGCCAAAGTGTTTGTGTTTTATCAATGTTCTCTAATTTATGGTGGGATTAAAAGTTATTTTTTTATTGCAGGAGACAGTTATGAGACTTTTTTTATTCACTTATTTAGTATTACAATAAAATAGCAGTCAAATTTTAAAGGTTTTCAGTGTTTATTATTGTCTTTTTGGCCATAGTTGTTAACACTCGTGGAACTTGTACTAACTAAAGCTCATAAAGTTCTATATATATATATATATATATATATATATATATATATATATACATATATAAATAGTACTATATGAAGTACTATAGTATAATACATACTATATATGCAGTAATACATGTATTCGTATTGCACATCTACCATGTATCGAATATCGAACAATACAGAGTTTTTCATTTATTTTTATCAATTTGTGTTCTGACGATAAGCTCTGTGATAAACTTCAGTGGATCTGTGTTTGACCACATTCAGATCTGGCTTTTGGAACTACTTTGGTTTTCATGTTTATTATGACCCCGATGGTAAGCCATTGTGGACAAAGGCACATTGGGTTAAAGGCATCGAAATATCAGTTTTTTTGTATTGAAAAATGTCAAACTGTAACACTAAAGTATTGAACCGAACAGAACAGAATTTTTTTGTAGCATTGCACCACTAAAACATATATTAAATACTACTGGTAATGAAAGAGACAGACCTGTCAGAGATTTAATCAATGTCAATATAACCATAAGTGAGTAAGAAACTGCTAGCAGTTAGTGATGTTCAGACAATGACATCTGCTTTACTTGCATTTGTGACATAATGGCAGAATCTGTACCTGCTCTCTGGTAGACGCCAGTGTCGGGACTTGGATCATGCATGATGTCTTAAAGGTGTGGGGGGAAGGGAGCTGTGAATCCAGCAGGCTTGTCCCATGCATGCACGTTATTCAAAAACTCGCGAACAGTCTCTTTTTCTGAATTGCTGCAAGCAACTTCTATACCGCCTTTAGAACATCTAAATGGAACATTTTGGTCCTTCTGTTGGGGAAAAGCACCCTGAGTCATATGTTCTGGTCCTGCCCATTGCTGAAGGGCTTTTAGGAGAGGGGTTTTTAACGACATTACAAACGGATATAAGAATTTCACCAAACCCTGTCACAGCCTTATTTGGGTGATGCCACAGGACTATAATTTCTCAACCACCCATCATTGTGATCCTCACCACACTTCTTGCATGGTGACTCATTTGGCTTATAGGTGAAAAAAAAAAAACTGCAGAGGCCTTTCAGGTGCTGGATGATGGACTTGAGGGTGCATCTAATGGTGGAACAACAACATATAACTTGACGCTCAGAACAAAAGCTGAAAAGGCTTCCTCTCTTCATGTATTTTGAGAGGCCTCCTCACATTAACTGGACTGCAAATTTCCGTTCGGTGTTTTTGTTGTCCCATGTATTTTATATCAAATTTACAAGCTTCTGGTGTGTTTTTGTTATAAATTGAAATACTTTGTCAAACACATCCTAAGCACACAAAAATTTTTTTAATTCAACTCAAAGTTTTTGGGCAGCCCTTTATCTCATATTTTTAAGATAAACATTTTACCATGTGGTTAAAGGTTGAATATGGAATACGGACAGAACAGCGACATCACGTGTGTCTAGATTGTAGTTGCAACAGCAGAAAAACAACTCCAGCAGCTGGGTCGCCAGGGTCACTGCCATTACGACAAGTGACTAGCAGCCTGCACCATGTCTAGCTAGTATTGTAGAGGAATTTATAACTGACAGCTAACATTAGCCACGTTAGCAAGTGAGCTAGGCAGCTTACCAATCCAGGAGAAAAGTAGCCATTTCCATGTTTTGATGCCGTAGAAAATGTTTATGTGGGTCCATCTTGTGCAGGCTTCACATAAATTTACTGCAGTTTTTGCTCCTCTCAGTTCACTCCTCTTCAGAGATGGATAACAATATCTCCGAGGCTCTAAAGCAGCTGCTTGACTTGGCTACTCCACCATTTTTCCCAGTGCCAGTCTAGCTGTGCCAAACATAGTATCGCCACACAGAGATCAATTTTGGACACCCGCAATGGTGGCATGTATTGACTTGTAGGTGTAAATTTGATGCCATGGTTGAACCCGTTAAAATTGATTTTATATATATTTTCAGGCTAAATATAATTTTTCAAGAAAATGCTGTTTTTTTCCTTCTGCACCTCTCCAAACGCCTTGTGCAAGTATTTTTTTTAAAGATAGTTTTAATAAAAATGTTCCATATTCAACCTTTAAATTGACCCTGTATGTACTTGTAGCATATATTATGTTATATTTGTCTTTTGTTTTTTCCTCCCCTCCTGCATGTGTATGGAGTTTGACAACTGTGTGCAATGGATCTGTCGAGTGCTTTTTCTTGTGTTTGTTCTCTATAACTATGTTAAATTTCAACAAAAACATTAAAATGTGCATGTTCCATTTTGTTGAGCGAAAGCTCAGTTTTTTTCATCTATCCCTAAAAGTACATATTAATCACTTTTTGTTAAGTCCTGCAGCTACAAAACAAATGTTTGAGACCGGAAAGTTTCCGTTTTGTCCAGCAGTCTTTTTTAATGATACCAAGTGTACTCACTTGGTTTGATTTAAAGATATATCGGTGGTAGTATAAAAACATGATTTTAGGTAGTACTGTGTTGTAAATGTGTTTTACAGTGTCCCTGTCACAGCTTATGTAACACAAATACTGTAAATACTCAAATACTCAGGAGTCTGGACAGAACTTAAAGTTCATCCTTAACAATCCCTTCACAGCAGGAATTTCCAACATGTTCCCATCATCTGAGCTGTCTGAAATCATTGCCTCCACAGTGCCTCAGCGTGGGCTCAGGCCCCATTATCTCCCACAAAACTTCACTGGCAGCAGCTCTGCAGACGAGGAGACCTCGCTCACGACAGGACACCCAATTGGCTTGATTTACAAGGACGTTAATAAGGGGAGGAAACCACTTTGCCTCGCATATATTCATGGATTGCATTTCATGGTGAATGGGAACATTCAGCTGTTCAGTTCCTGAGTGCAAGCTGACGCTGATGAGGAGGATCTGGGGGACGAGCTAATGTAGCTCGGCCTGCAGCAACAGATTATTATGTGTCAACTGCTTGAAAAACAACTATTTTCAGGGGACTGGACTTGATCCAATTATGTTCAGTGTTTAAATTCAGGTTTGGTTGGAAATTGAATGTTCCTGTGCGTTTTTTGAACAGTAATTGGAGTTTAAATTCTAAATGTAGAATAATTACTTGTGATTTTTACTCAGAGCCATTTAGCCTGTTCACAGAGACGCATTCATGGCTGTTACTGTACTTGTGGGTCCTGCAGGCATCAGTTGGGGCTATCTAAAACGCCACACAGCTAGAAAAACACCGAGCACCAAAAAAAGCCAAAGTAATATTGTTTCAGCACAGGTCAGAGGTCAGCCTCACTGCTTCTTTTACAAAATTGCACTAGGCCCTTTGCATATTTTGGCAAATTATCTGTATTTTTGTTATCTTATGTTACTGCCAATTTCCACTGCATCAATTTCCACTGGTGATCTCTACTTTTGAAATAGCCACTGTTTTCTATCATTTAAACATTTATTATATACTTTTAAAAGTATGAACTTGCAAACCTCCACCTTTGACACATGCTGCATTTTTTAAGTTGCCTTCCCATGTAACATTTAACGATTAAAATGCAAGTTTTTACTGAGGTGCTGGTTGGTTGGTTGGTTGGTTTGGGCACATCTCAGATAGAAATACAGTGGCTCTTTTTAATAAATCCATGCAGTTCTGAGTTTTTTTTTTCGGGGGGATGCCAAGATTGAGTCTGCTAGGGATACGAGTTGGCAGAAAAAAAAAACACTGCTGAGTGCTCTAATAAAGATATGAAAACAAACACCTTGAAACACTTGGTGTTCTTCCAAATTATATTTTTTTCCTGGAACATTTTTATATGAACTTTACCCTTTATAGCACATGTGCTTCTGGCAACTTTCACCTTATTTTTCTATGTATTTTACACTTTTGACATGTTATTTGACAACCGTGTGGTGGTTAGCACTGCAGCCTCACAGTAAGAAGGTTGCTAGTTCAACTCCAGGCTGGGGAGGGGGCTTTGAACAATTCCAAAAGTGGCTTTCCTGTGTGGAGTTTGCATGTTCTCCCCGTGTATGCGTGGGTTCTCTGCGGGTCCTCCGGCTTCCTCCCACCATCCAAAGACATGCATGTTAGGTTAATTGATCACTAAATTGTCCCTAGGTATGAATGTGAGCGTGCGTGTTTGTCTGTTTCTCTGTGTTGGCCCTGCGACAGACTGGCGACCTGTCCAGGGTGTACCCACCTCTCACCTGATAATAGTTGGGATAGGCTCCAGCAACCCCCGCAACTCTGAACTGGATAAGCGGTACAGAAAATGACTGACTGATGACATGTTATTTTAAGTATGCTAAAAAACAGGAAAAAAGCATCTTACAGTTTTTTCCCTTATCTATGTGTCTCTTTTTAACTTGTTTTCAAAAAAATTTGTGTGCTTTTACTCTGTTGGCCTGTGCATGACTGAAACTCACAGTCCAGTTGAAAACGGTGAAATTAGTAGTTATCAGAGACAGTGTAACGACATTGTTGTCATACATAGCAAGTGTATCTATCTGGGTTGAACCAGGGGGGGGTGATTGGGTGGTAGGTTAGTAGGTTAGTAGGGGGGGAAATTTGGTAATTTCGGGTCTATGGCGGGGTGTGTGTCGGACACAGCCCTTGGGACGACATATTGGGCCACTATCAGGCTTCAGAGCACTGAAGATACTGTAAACCTGCCATGGTTTAAGCTTTAATTGTCTTGTTTAAAGCAACTCTTACTGATGTTGCAATGTTGCACCATTTTTTTAACTCATTGACTGCCTTTTCCGAGCAGAGTGCTCCATATTGCCAGGATTTTTAAGCATTTTCACTGATTTTTGGAGAGCCATAGAATATTGTGTACTATACCTATGCAAACACTGAATGTAAGGAAAGCTTAGACTCTCTTCTTTTATCAGAAAAAAAAACATTTGTTTCTAGCTTTTTCCGTTCTTTAATAATCTGCAGTAGAACATGGGTTTGACCAATCCTTCTACTCAGCCAATTCTGCTTAGGTACGCAAGCACCCCCCTCCCACCGTCGCTGCTTGACCTTTCAGCTGGCGCACTTTGCTGCTGTATTTCAATCTGTGAATCATGTCTTTGATCGATCGTGTCACTGTCTGTCACCAATCACTTTTTCTACAAACTTTCCTCTGTCCGCCACCTAAACTGCTTCGATTATGAGCGGTCGCCATGTTCTCTTCCCCCCGCGACAGAATTAAGCAAGCTTCGGCCAAACCTCCCTCTACACACTACCCCTTAACTATCGAGTGTCACTCCCAGCGAAGTCACACTCACAGCTGTAGAGGGCGCTTTGATTGGAGGTGGAGGGTGTTAATGAGAATGAGACGCCCTCTTCCCTCCACTGGAAAAAGAAAGCAGTCATTGCCGTGTCAACACAAACACGCCCGTGTCAAATAAATCTGTGTGGAAATAGTAACTCACACTCATGTGTGAGGAACAATGCTTTATTTTAAATGAATAATAAAAATAATGATCCTAAACAATTAAATAAATAACAAAATTATTATTATCACTACTAATAGGCCTAATAATTATGACTACTACTTACTATCATTTATCATTATCATAATCATTATTATTATCATTATTATTATTATCATCATTGTTATCATTGTGCCAATAAGAGAATTATAATCCTCTTTTCCTTCTCAAACATTCCCTTCCATGAGCGCCTGTGGTTTGAAGGATACCTACAGCGCACCTGTCATCCCCCCCCCCCCCATAAAATAATCATTCATGTTTTTCTGTCAGTATTGACAATTATGCAGGACACGTGTGGAACTCACGTGTGGAACATGATGTGTTGGTGTAATAACGTAGGTTTAATGAGGAACTACCTTGCAAAAAGATAACAGTCAGCACAGCAGTAGATAATCTAATGTAAAATACAAAGAAATAAAAGGGATTTGTAGGTTTAGTATGCTCGCGACAGCGCCTCACTCTTTGCCTTTCATTTGGATGGATATTTGGATAAACACATTTTTCATGTACTTTTATTTATTCATTCATTTTTACCTATATTTTATTTAGTTTATACTTGTATTTTTGTGTTATGATGATGTGAAGCACTTTGTGAGTCCTGCCTGACTAAAGTGCTAAGGATGCAGTCACACTAGGACAGTCCGGGACATCGGTCTGATTGGGCGAGGATCTCTGAAAAATTTCAGACCTTCCTTTGCTTCGGTTTGCGTTCAAACTGCAGTAGCTGAAGCGGGCCAAACCGCCTGGTTAAACCACAGTAGTTAAACAACTTCCCGCTAGGGGGCGACACGCCCCAATATGATAGTGAAAAAGCAGGAAGAAGAAGAAAAACGGACTCCATGATTAAAGTGGAAATCTTTCTGCATCTTATCATTTGCTCACTCCATCTCTTTCTTCACATTTTCCAGTTGTTTATCGTTGTTGTTTTGACCTCAGCTTCTTCAAAGATGCACTGTTTGCTTTGTTTTCCCTCCCACACAATTGATAATCTATCCCACTTCTTCTTCTGCTTTATTGCAGTCGACAAACGTCGCCTCCATTAGATGCACTGGATAGTCTGATAGTCTGTTTGCAAGTGAACAGAGACCCTCGGCTTTCAGGCAGACCAGAGTCCGCTTCTTTGGTGCGCATCAGTGTACGGTTGGTGTTCACACTGCGCCAAACGAAGCGGACTATCCATGGAATCGGACCACAGTCCGTTTGAAGCGGACCAAACTGCCAGAGTGTGAACGCACCCTAAGTTTACTTACTTACAGCGCAACTCAAATTCTTGATAACTGCAACAACACTGATGCAAGATGTTTAAAATGTACCTTAAAGGGACTTGAGGCAAGATTAAGAAACGAAACTCGCGACTGCCGCGATTGGCGCTTCAGGTAACTGCAGCCACGAGCAAAGCCGTCACGGGAGCGTGCACAAACTGAAGCTATGATGCTGTTTACTCACCTTTCTCTCCGTAGTTATACTTTGTAGTGGTCTTTCAGTTGATCTGGATCGTTTGCTGACGGCAGAATAATCCATAACTATCGCTTGCAGTGTTTGAATTTACCGCGACCGGCTTCGTCCTATATCAAAACAGCGGATGTAGCGTCATGTGACGTCACGTCCGCATGACAGAGCTGGAAAACTATAATGTTGTTTACTAAGCTTTTTCTTCGTAGTTACAATTTTTAATGGTCTTTCAGTTGATCTAGATCGTATTCTGACGGCAGAATAATCCATAACTATCACTTACGGTGTTTTTATTTAACGTGCGTCTTTCCTGCATCAATACGGATGGCGTCATTTGACGTCACGTCCGAGGGCAGGGGAGTCGGACACCGAATTGAGGTTGAGCGCCTGTTAAGGAACGGAGAAAATGGGTGGAAACGTTATTTTTGGTATTTAGCTTCATCACCCATTAGTATGAAAAAAAGGGACATTCATGTTTGGTTTTTCAAATTCCTGCCTCAAGTCCCTTTAAAAATGTTATTCTGACATCCAAACTGAAAATTATTGTATCTCACAGATGATATCCAAAACCTAATACGCTACGATGCTTCTCCAGCGGTTTCACCTGATGAAATAAATCAAATGATAACACCTGACCAAACGATGACACCAGTGTGATTTGTTGCCTTTTTTTAAAAAAGAAAAACATAACTGTACTAAATGTTTATTATCTTGTGAAAATTTCACCACATCTCCTCCCAGCATCCTTCTCCACTCACTTCATTTGTCTTGAATTAATCTGGTAAGAGACGCGTTAATCCTGCCAGACAAAATAAATCAGATGACCTTGATTGATTTGTAACAGTGTCAAGGTGTGTGGGAAGAGCCTCTTTTAAAAGAAGGCCATCACAAGTTAGCGCCTCATTTATTTGGAGATGTCAACAGGCGGTGGCATCCATAAACTCTAACTCTAAAATGTAATTACTCAGGCCGAGCCAAGTTGCCAGTTGCATTTGCTGGTGTTAATTGTGTCCTTACTTCAACTTATGCAGCTGTTTTTTTGTTTTATTCAGGCCCAATTTTCAGCTTTCAAACAAAACATATATATGCTTCTCGGTTGGTTTCTGATTTAACAGTTTCAGGTCCTCTGGCAGCAAATTTACCTGTGGCCCCAAATAACTGGAATGATTGCCATGGAGCAAGAATCTAGGCTTCTGTAAAAAAAATGATGATGAAACCGTCAACTCAGAGGAAGGATACTGGCACCATCTGTGAATATACAGTTATGAGAAAAACAAAGTGCACAAGCTTACTTTGTTTATACACAAGCTTTCAGCTGTGGCTGTTTTAAAGTTCTGTATAAATGAAGTTGTATTCTATTGTATTTAGATGAACAGTACACAATTTATTATAAAAGGAGTGATGACAAAGCAGTAAAAACTAGTTCATGTTGTTGGCAGTACTGCATATGTCAAATCTCCAAATATGTCAAATCTGTTTGCTTGATATTGTGCTCTAATTGGAGCAAATGAATTACGTAGAATGATGATAGGCTGCTGTCTGATTCAACCGTTTCTGAACACTGAGAGACAAAGCTGACTGAGTATGAAGAGGAGACTTTGATACTCACTCTGGACATTCACATGGCCTCATCAGTGCACCACAGATCATATTATACCCCCAAAACCCCCAAAAAGTGCCCCCAAATTTGATGTCATGGCACCTTGGCAAGTGTTTTAGCGTTACATAAGTATGTTTCAGCAACTGATCCGGAGCATTTGTCTGTGTTAACAAAATTACAGGAGGAGGAAAGACATCAGAAATTGTTTTAGGGCGCATTTACATTGCCAACATTTGGTCCACTTGAAGCGAGCATTGATCAACCTTCTCAGATAGAACCGTTTGTTTGGAGTAGTGTGAACGCTCATTCGCACTCTAGTGTGGACAAACAAGTAAACACTGTTCCACTTGAACCCCAGTGTCAGTCCATTTGTAAGTGATCCCTGTTGTAGGTTCCTTACAGTGTGAACACAAACTATTCATGGAACCAAAGTAGTTTTGTGAACGCGCATCAGCGTGCTTCGCAGGAAGTAAGATGTACTACTGTTTAGGCTCTAAAAATATAGTAAATGACGTCGTTTCGAGTAAATTTTGGATGCTACCCACTTGCGACACTTGGATTACATTGGATGGGCAGTATGGGGAATATTGACAGGTTTGTGGACTTTTATGGACTTTTTGGCTCGGCCCCGAAACTCATTATATGAAAGTTGGGGGGAAAAGAAGCTTCTGTGTGGCTGCATTTGAGATATTAAAAAAGGTTAGCTTGCTCACATGAAGGTAAGTGGAAAATAAAGTTACATTCTGTGGGTGTACTATTCCTTTAAACGTTATTCTGAATAGTGGTTGATGATTGTTAATTTATTTCCGAAATATTTAATTTGGAATAATTAATTCAAATTGAAAAATATGTAACCAGGGGCCAGTCAAAGTCAGACCTCAATCTGATTAAAATGCCGTGGTGGTACCCTAGGAGACCTGTGCATTAAACAGTTCTGCAAACCTCAATGAACTGAGCACCACCATAAATACTGGACAACAATTAGTCAACAATGATGTAAGAGATGTAAAAAAGATATGGTAAAAGGACTTTGCTTTGTTCGCTCTTCCAGTCACATGTTGACCACTCAAGCGCTTTACACTACTTGTCACATTCGCCCATTCATACCCCGACAGGCAACGTGAAGTTCGTTGTCTTGCCCAGAGGCACTTCGACATGTCTGGGGGAGGATGGAGTTGATTCACCAAACCTTAAAGTTGTCTTCCGTGGTATTTCATTAATTTTCTGTGTTCTCATTATTTTGAATGCATTCTGCATGTTTCTGTTTAAAAAAAACCTTCTGGTTGCTTAGTATAGCTGTTTTGTATACTAGAAGAGAGGCTTGTGGTCCAACGGCAGGCTAATCCGGGTCCTTCTCATGAATTTCCGTCTGATTGGTGCCTGCCATCAGTGTATGAAGGAGCTCCGCCCTCCGCTCTTATTTTGTTACAGACAGAAAATAGAGCCAACAAACAAGTTTGTTCCGCCATGCTAACAACAGTTAGCTAATTAGCTTCTCAACTCCGAGCTACAGTCGTGCCGTCTTTCTTCTAGTGTGTAGTGGAGGGTTACCTGCCTTCCAATAGCGTTCCCACGTGGGATACGCTTTTGCAATGTTACGTAGAAGGGCAAGGCTGTTCCCGATTCGCTCTTTTGTTGTATTGTTTCTCTAAAGAGAAAGCACAGCCGACTGGAGGGACGCAACGCTAGTAAGTCAGCATGTGTAAGTAAACAAGGGGGAAACCCTCCATATTTCAGAAGGAGCAAGTTAAACGGGTTTTCAGTGGAAGGAGGCCTTTAAGGTGACAAACACCTGCTCTTCCACCTGAGCTACAGTTGCTTTGTGACTGCTAAAAGTGTTTCTGCAGGTCATTAAATTGAATATTTAAGTTAATACCATTAAGTTGAGTTGTACAGCACCTCGGGCTCCAAAAGGATGTTGTTAGTGTGCTCTATTAATAAATTGAACTTGAAATTGAACTTAATGAGTTTTTCATCTGAGGCCGAGTTTACCTCATTTTAAGACATGTTGGGACCAGATTTTTTCAGATGTATTTTATTAAAACCTCATCAGTAAATTTACTTGAATATTTACACCAACACCAAAAAGAAAAAGAAAATGGAGAAAAACAAGATCACGTTGGATTTTTGGGAGTAGTTCTTAAATGTTGCAGAATGTAAGTTTTTAATGAACGGATCAATGCTTCCATCATCTTATGATTGTGTGCAAGAAGTGAAAGTGCACTGAGACAGCCTGTATACTTGTTTAGACTGAGAGCAGAAACGTTGATTTTGCTGCAGCTGCGGTTTCAGGCATTTCTGCTGTAGGGACACTTGGATACTTCTTTCCATCAGTTACTGCTGTGCAAAGCTAGAATACACTGCAACACAAACTAACTAACCGCAAACCATTTACGTTTAAATACTTCTGTTCTTTGTCTTGCAACAGTCCAGCAGACCGTGAAAGTTCAACACATGTACGGATGAAGTCCGGTTCTCACAAAACTTCCAGCAAATTAAAATGACATCTTTTTCCACATGTCACGCCTAAGTGCTGTTAAATTCTTCTGCCTCATGACACGGCATATGAGAAAAGCAAGTTTTCAGCTGCGCCTCAGTTCAACTGGTTCATTTAGGTCTCCCAGCAAAAAGCTCAGTCGTGTCACCACAAGGACAGCAGTCAAAAGGCATCCAAGAGCTCAAAGCCACTGTCACGGGACTATTATTGTTTTCCTGTCATGCAACCAAGAAAACCGTTTGTCATTTATTGCTGATCACGCACAGCACTTTTGCAGATTGCTCACATTTGCATTTAATTCAAACAAGAAGTGTGGTTCTTCTTGCATGTCTGTGAAGTGTTGACAGGAATACTGATGTACTGACAATCAATTAGACCGTCTCTGTGGGACAAAAATGCCAACAAGAATGCTTATATAATTTTGAAAAATAGTTTATTTGCATTAAAATACAGTGTTTTTGTAGATTTTTTGGTTATTTGACAAGACTTTGAGTCTCAGAACTGTTATCGACTTCTAACTTAGATTATTTAAAAGAAAAAAAAACTACCAAATTACTGTTTGTCATGTACCTGCGGTGCCCTTTCAGTCCTGCTTTCACAGATATCTTGTTATTATTGGTGACCAGCTCAGTCAAATTCCTCACGTTCAAAGTTGCTCTTGCCAAGAACAAGGGATTATAATTCCCATACTGTGGCCAAGATTCTTTGTGGAATCTCGGGGGGGAGGGGGGAAGGGGGAATTCAGATAGATGCCATGGTCAGTTTCACTGTCAGCAAGCAGGAGAAAGCATCTCAACTTTTCACCACAAGTCAAACATTCAGGACTTAATGCTTCCCAGACTGAGTGCGCAAATGAGTCTCTCTCGTTTCGTAAATCCAGATGAATGTGGGTTTTTCATTGGGGACAGTTTTAGATCCATGCTGCACTCTGATGTATATTAATCAGTGTTGTAGTGGAGTGTTTGAAGGTCAGAAAGCACATGTATATACAGTTGGACTGGAGGACAAATGAACTTCTCACGCCGAAAATCTAAACATCCATAAATTCAGACAGTAACGGCTTTACAACCGGAGGGCCAAACTGAAGCGCCTCGCACTTTAATGTAAACAAACACAAAAGTGAATTTTCTTTTTCACCATGACCAAACCAGAATAAGATTTTGCAAACTGATACGTATTTTCCTCTTTAACCTAAGGAATTAAAAGGGAAGGCAATTATCGCCATGAGAGATGCACACTTGGGCTCTGTGTGGATGCTGATGCTCCATGCAGCTGGCCAGGGTTCAAGCATGCTTCCCCCTTTCTGTCTCTAGTTTTCCCTGTCAAGCTGCTTGCAAAAAAATATCCTAGAATGTCACAGCATTCATATCATGTTCATCAAGTGGCTAAAAATTATCTGACACAGAAAACACATCTAAAATTGGGGAAATCTGTTTTTCAATCAACTGTGCTAACAGATTTAGCAAGAAGTCAGTTTTCTTTCTGCAAACTTCTAAAAAATAAAGACATAAAAGCCAAACGGATTGTTGAAATTCATGGAAATAAAGCTGGAATTCTGGCTCAGAACTGTGGGTGTGCAGCAAATACCCCACTGGCATGGCAGGTTTTTGGGCATTATAGAAATCTGATAGATAATGCCCCATCTCCATTTTATTCTTTTTGACTGATGTTCTTTCAAGTATTTAATGGGGGGGGGGGGTGCATCGTGGATTAATGTTAGATGTTAGCATTTAACCACCCTCATTATTCATCTAAAGGTGTATTTATCGGTTTTACGACTCAGTCCTTGTCAGGTCTTAAAATTAGATAAACACAACCCTAGATGAGCAACAACACATGACTGCGTCATAACATATACCGTAAATTCCGGGCTGCAAGCTGATACTTTCTTCACACGCTTTGGACACTGCTGCTTGAACAATGATGCGGCTAATCGCTGGATTGTTATGACAAATGAGCTTCATAAAGAGAATGGGTGCTCCTTCTCATTATGATGTCTCTCATAGTTCCTGCGTTCTACACATCAAATCTTCATCATCCACAGTCCATAAACGGTGTTAAAACAGCTGCTGTATGAGGATGTGGATTTGACGCTTATTCTGGAAGAAATCGCTGAGAATGGAAAAGACAACAGCTAAGACATGAGCTAAACCCTACAATGGGAATTTTGAAGATTGGACGTGCAGAAAGAAAGCTATGAGGTGCCTAGCATAAAGATTTTTTTGTTTTGATTTTAACCAGCCGTGCTACAGGCACTGTTCAGATAAAATATACATTTACAGTACATGGCCTATATTTATTTTACTGGTGTTTGATTAAAAGTAGAAAAAAAAAACTTTTTTTCTTCCTCCAACCTTTCTTTTGAAACCCACATCAACCACATCTGCAAGACATCCTTCTTCCTCAAACCTCAAAAATATCACCAAACTCCGTCCCTCCCTCACTCTTACGGATGCAGAGAGGCTTGTCCACGCCTTTGTCTCCTCCAGGCTGGACTATTGCAATGCACTCCTCATCGGGATACCTGGCCAAAGCATAAAAAGGCTTCAGGTTCAGAACAGTGCGGCCAGGATCCTGATGAGGGTGCGCAAGTTTGACCACATAACTCCCAACCTCAAATCACTTCACTGGCTAGAGACTCGCGGACGATGCTTTCTAAATGTGCCCTCAAACACCTATCTTCGCTCGTTCTTGTTAACTTCAGATTAGATCAGTTAGCATTTAGCTAGGCTGTCAATCATTTGCCCGGCAGCTCAGAGCGGCCCTGTCTTTGCCCATTTTAGTATTTTCCGAGAGTGATGACACACACGACACGGCAAGATGGCGACACTGGGAAGCACCCAACTGGTTTCACTCTCAGCTCTTCAGACATGACCAGATACTGCGTCCATTTTTTACAGTCTTTGATGGAAATACAACGATACAGTGTGGACACTTTCGGCTTATTGACAAGTGCAGCCTGTATGTGTACAAATTCATTATCAAGTGGGCGAGCCTTGTATTCATGTGCTCTCAATAGTTCCGAAAGTACATAGCAAAAAAAACTAAGTCAGAATGTAGCAGGAGTGTGAAAGAACCAAGCCAGGTTTACACCAGGATCACGGAAAATGTTTTGTGCGTGCTTTGCTAATCTGCTGTGTTGCAGCTGCTTGTGGACGCACCACAAATCTCACTGTTAAGGCTCAGTAACTACAGGTACTAGTGTTTTTAGGGGTGTCTGTGATAGTGGCCATAAAGACAGTTTTATGTAAGTGATTGTTGAAATGGGTCAAAGACTGAAGACGGGAAAGTTGCCAGGCTGTAACTTTAGAACATGAAACTGCCCAAATCAACTGGAAATCATTACTTTTCACCATAACAGCTTATGTGTATTTTTAAAGTATGTAACATTTCATTAACACACTTGAACTGTGGTGAAAGTTTATTGTTTGCTGTCCAATATGAAGTCAAAACAACCACCAATAAAAATTTAGCTGAGAAAGAAATTACTTGATACAAACCTCATACTGTATGTTAAGAAAAGATACAGTCGACGTTTAGTTTCTGGTTACAAGAAAGCATCTTTCTCTGCACGCTGCCCTCTGACTGAGCAAATGTTACAATACCAGCATTTCAGGAATACTGTGATACCTATAAATCTGCAGCCTCAATCATATAAAGGTAGCTCCCTGAGTCTCATTCATAGATCGTTAAAAAAGGGGACGAACCTTCTGGTTACGTGACCCATTGGTTTCTGAAGAGCTAAAAGTGAAGCCAGTTGGGCGTTCCCATCATCGCCATCTTCGCCAATTTGCGTGTGTCGTCACTCCCAGAAATGACAAAAATGGGCAAAGCACATTCTCAGGGCAAATGATTGATGGCTGACATACTCTGGGCTAAACGCTAACCGAGCTAACTCGAAACTAACAGGAGCTAACAAAGGTTAGCCCCCTAATCAGCGGGCTAAAGGTAAGACACGCTTAGACTTGCTATTAGCTGACTAAAAAACCGCTTTTGTTTTACTCTGCTACAGACTGAGACCTTACCGAGAGCAAACAAGCTGACTAGGAGCCATCAGTCAGCAGGCTGGCATCCGGTCTGCCGCCTGTCAATTAAAAGGACACACCCCTAACTATGTGTAATTTCAATATTAACTCATTAACTGCCAGACCTTTTCCGAGCAGAGCGCTCCATATTGCCAGGATTTTTAAGTATTTTCACTGATTATGGGAGATCCACAGAATATTGTGTACTATGCCAATACAAACACTGAACGTACCTAAGGAAAGCTTAGACTCTCTTCTTTTATTAGAAAAAAACATTTGTTTCTAGCTTTTTCCATTCTTTAGTAATCTGCAGTAGAACATGGGTTTGTTGCAGCAAAAATGCCTGTTTCTGAGCACGTGGCAGCCAGTGAGTTAAATAACATCTAAACGGATGAGTAATGAAAAAAATTCACCCCCCTCACAGTTGTCATAAAGGTAAACCTATTAAACCCAAAATGATGTTTTGAATAATTATTTACTAGCTAAACAAGCCACAACAAGTTTGTTTCACAACATAATATTTGACAGAAACATAGAGCGGAAACGTCTCTCTACTCCTCCCCCCTCCCTCATTCTCCTTCCATTGCAGCTTAGGTGTGCACGCAGTGCCCCCCCCCCCCCCCCGCGCGGGAAACAACCACGTGCTGTAGACTTACTTTCATTTTCAGCTGCCGCACTTCACTGCTGTATTTCCATCGTGTCTTCGATCGATCGTGTCAGTCTGTCACCGATCACTTTCCACAAACTTTCCTCCTTCATTCCCCTCCTAAACTGCTTCGATTATGATCGGTCGCCATGTTCTCTCCCCCTCGAAGCAGTTGGAATCGAGCACACTTCTTGGGCTAACAGCCGTCAAGTGTATCTATCTGCGGCTTGCAACCCAGTGGGCATGTCCTATAGTGGGCGTGTCGCATTGTGGGTGGGTCTGGTTAGCTTTAGGGGAAGGGTCAGGGGTAGGGCTAGATTTTACCGTGCTCTCATTGGCCTGGTGGGCGTGTCGTCGAGTAACGTCACACTACGACACGCCCACTCTATGACACGCCCCTGTCTTGCGAGCCGCAGATAGACCCTTCTCACAGCCGTTAGCTCTAACAACCGCTAACAACACAGGAAGCATCATGGAAGCGCATTATTTCCTGGTAGGTTTTTTTTAAGCTTGTCTGACACTGCCATCTGCTGGATTAGATGAAAACTACCGAAAAAAATCATGATCAGCCTTTGGTTCTCTCTGACAAGCTCCTCCAGGGATTAAAACAGCTCCCCCGCTTAAATCCATTAATTAACGTGGAAACACGTGATTGGCAGGTAATGTTCGGATTTGAATTAACGTGGATACACGTGAATGGCAGCCAGTGAGTTAAAATTTAGCCATAAATGGCTGATGCTAATTAGCAGAGCATTGTCCGCAGTCTTTAAAAGATATGGCCACATGCTAAATGCTGAAAGCTGAAGAATACCTCATTTGACTAGTCAAAAAGAAAAATCCCCTACGTTCGTCGTTCCTAAGCTCTTTTCCTTAACTTGCTGGAAAACATGGGGTTTAGGGAGGTGGTAGACTGAGGGAAAGGCAATATTCCATGAACACGCTTTAGATAGATCATCTAATGGAATCTGATCAGCTTGCTACAGAGAGACTATACTACAGTATATCACATTAGTATATTAGATACAACGTAATACCACATAATTAACAAGGTTTGACATTAAGAAAACATAAGGACACAAAAGTGAAACATTTGCTGTCAC
>JALJCO010009825.1:0-57500 GCA_023101725.1 Atherinomorus stipes
TTGTAGAAAATAGTTTCTGTAGATCATAGATGTAAGATTGATTCGAGTTTGATGATAAAATCAATAACTCGTCACTTCTCTGTTGGAGTCCACCTGTGATGTGTGTGAATCAGATGTTGGTGATGGTGAGGTAGTTTGCTCTTGATGAGGAGTGTGTGGCTCTTAAAAGAGCCGTTGTGTGTGTTTGGGGGTCCGGGTCTACGTGGGGGTCCGGGTCTACTTGGACTTGGCGGGCTTCTCGGTCTTCTTGGGCAGCAGGACCGCCTGGATGTTGGGCAGCACGCCGCCCTGAGCGATGGTGACACCCCCCAGCAGCTTGTTAAGCTCCTCGTCGTTGCGCACAGCCAGCTGCAGGTGGCGGGGGATGATTCTGGTCTTCTTGTTGTCGCGAGCCGCGTTTCCCGCCAGTTCCAGGATCTCAGCGGTCAGGTACACCAGCACGGCCGCCAGGTACACGGGGCTCCAGTTCCACGCGCTGCGCGTAGTTGCCTTTGCGCAGCAGTCTGTGCACGCGACCAACCGGGAACTGCAGTCCTGCGCGTGAGGAGCGGCTCTTGGCCTTGGCTCTGGCTTTGCCGCCGGTCTTTCCGCGTCCAGACATTTTCTACGCAGTAATCAGCTCAGAGAGAGAGTGAGGGGCCGCAGCGGGACCAGCTGCTTTATAGTCCCGATCCGGAGCCGCTCCCCCCTCCCACCAGTAACTAGGCTCCCGCAGAGCCCGCGCGCGCTTTCTCAGCGGCCTTTCCTCCAATAGGCGGCGCGCGTGGAGGCGGGAGCTGGTCCTCCAGGCGGGGCTGAGCTCCGGGAGGAGCCGCGCTCCAATCAGGAGCCGGAGGCGCGCGGAGCGTCAGCGCTTCTCCGGCCGCCCCCCGAGTTTAAGACCAGCGGCTCTCCTCTGCAGCCCCCCCAGATTCTAGTCCTGGTCCCGGACCAACATGGCGAGAACCAAGCAGACTGCCCGCAAGTCCACCGGAGGCAAAGCCCCCAGGAAGCAGCTGGCCACCAAGGCGGCCCGCAAGAGCGCCCCGGCCACCGGGGGGGTCAAGAAGCCTCACCGCTACAGGCCCGGGACCGTGGCCCTCAGAGAGATCCGCCGCTACCAGAAATCCACTGAGCTGCTGATCCGCAAGCTGCCCTTCCAGCGGCTGGTCAGAGAGATCGCTCAGGACTTCAAGACCGACCTGCGCTTCCAGAGCTCCGCCGTCATGGCTCTGCAGGAGGCCAGCGAGGCTTACCTGGTCGGCCTGTTCGAGGACACCAACCTGTGCGCCATCCACGCCAAGAGGGTCACCATCATGCCCAAAGACATCCAGCTGGCCCGCCGCATCCGCGGAGAGAGGGCTTAGACCTGGACCCCGATCCGGACCCGCATACGAACACAACGGCTCTTTTCAGAGCCATGACGTCACAACTCAGGAGCCTCTTCCTCATGTACAAACCATAACTAGACTCTTGTCATTCAGAACATAAACAGCTTTAATCACATTAACAATTAAATCTTTACTCATCAGTTTCATCTGAACACAAACAAAAATAAAGTCAGATGTAAACAGAAAGATAAATTTCATAAATCAGCTTCATGCAGTGATGCAGCACAAAAAGACTGGATCTGTTTAGTTTATTTATTAATCCAAATAAACTTTAACATAAAATTAAGAGAAAATACAAACGAAAAGCAAAATCTAGAAGTTAGACTCTTTGTTTCTTCATATTTTCATATTAAACTATGGACCGATACATGAACCAGCCAATATTTGCGATATTGGGGTATTTGGTCAGTACCCCATCTCAGCATTTTTATTGATAGAGGTTTAATGTCTCTATTTAATATTTATTTGCAAGCTGTGTGTTTTTGAGGTGCTTTGTTCCACTTATATTAAAGGTTGTAAAATTACTTTTCATTTTACAAATGCAGTATCGGCCCCAAATATCAGCAGACTATCGGCCACCAGCTGATGAGAAAATATCAGTATTGGCCCTAAAAACGTGTATCGGTTGATCTCTAATTGAAACGGTTCGTATGAGCAGATTATCAGTGATGAGATTATTATGAATCTGAAACCTGCAGCAGGTTGTGATGTTCAGTTCTTCTCTAAAACTGACTTGATGTTCAGATCGAAAACTAATCACATTCTGTAGCTTCAGGTTCAAAATACTGGTAATTTTACTTTGGTGGTCCACCACAGATGAGGTTTTCTATTCTCCTGTTTTATTCTACTATCTCCAGAAATAGCTCTTTCAGCGATGAGGGTGAAGTAGCCCCGCCCCCTCTGCAAGTCAGCCAATCAGAGGCAGGCGGCAGCGCAGCGTGATCTGCATGCAGTCTGCATAAAAACCGCGTGAGCTGCTGTTTGTCACTGATTGCTGGAAGATTGGAGACAAAGATGCCTGAACCCGCCAAGCCTGCGCCCAAGAAGGGCTCCAAGAAAGCGGTGAGCAAGACCGCTGGGAAGGGGGGCAAGAAGAGGAAGAGGACCAGGAAGGAGAGCTACGCCATCTACGTGTACAAGGTGCTGAAGCAGGTCCACCCCGACACCGGCATCTCCTCCAAGGCCATGAGCATCATGAACTCGTTCGTCAACGACATCTTCGAGCGCATCGCCGCGGAGGCGTCGCGTCTGGCGCACTACAACAAACGCTCCACCATCACCTCCAGGGAGATCCAGACCGCCGTCCGCCTCCTGCTGCCCGGAGAGCTGGCCAAGCACGCCGTGTCCGAGGGCACCAAGGCCGTCACCAAGTACACCAGCTCCAAGTAAACAGCTGTTTACCAACAACACAACGGTCCTTTTCAGGACCACACACTCGCTCTCAGAGCAGGTTTTCTATGATGCGGTCACGTTGGTGCTCTCAGCTACATGCTCTGTAGCATCTTCCTCACTGGAAAATTTGCTAAATATTAATGTTACCAGTAACAGTTAATCTGGTAGGTGCCAGGTTGTTGGAGTGCCAGTAATCACTAATGGCATTCAATCTGATGTACAAAATACGTAAGGCAATAGAGAAGTAAGGGTGGGTGATGCCAAAAGATTTTTGTGGACTATTTGTTACCATCAATATGGTATACACTTTTTTTTTTTTTTTCCCTTCCTTTTGATACTGATATCAATACTATATGTAATGTGAATTACTGTAATATCAGTGGTAAGTTATTTTTGTATTTAATTTACTGCAATGCCTTGCTTTTAGTGAGGTTGGTACACATCCTGTGCTTGTCCGTTAAAAAAGAAAATCCCATGGTACAGTTTTAATATCTTTGCAATATTGGATGCAGGTAAAACATGTGTAAGTACTGGAAAGGTATGCTTTAGAGATGGGGTGAAATTGAAATTTTTCACAACACAATACCAGTACTTTATGGCACTTTCAGCGATAACTACAGATTTTTGTCCTTGGAGGAAAATCACATTGATTTGTACATTTTGCATCAATATGTTGAATGCAAAAGCAATATAAGTAAAACCTGAGAACAGAAGTAGTGGAAAGAAATGCTTTTAAAACAATGGTGATTATACAATTAAACGCAGATTAAAAATGTCTTTCAGTTATCGAAACTAAAATGATCAAATTTGAGTGGAAATGTTAAAATGGAAGATGTAAAAGTAATATTAGAATTTGACCCAAACATAAATAACCACTGAAAGACAACAAAACCTCACGAGCAGTAGCAACATTATGACATCTAATACATATATCTTTAGATACCGCCTCCTACGCTGCTGTCCATTGGAGCGATATGTCAGCTCGGCCTCCATCTTAGGGGGAGCTGCGTCTCATTACAATAATCAATGTAGGCAGAGCTCTATTCCCGGTTAAATACTCCATAACTGACTAAATTTTCAACTGATTTCCAAGCTGTTTGGTTTATTATATATATCTGACATTTATCACAAAGCATAGATTTCATTTACACATACACATACTTGGACATGCACAAATAGATTTTTATAGCCTGGTACACCAGCTTCACCAACGCCATGTGGTAGCTGGTTAGGCAGCTTTTTTTTTAATATTTGAAAAAAAAAATCCCAGATCTCTCTCGCTCTCTCCATAGTGGAGCACAAACACAATGAAAAAAGAAATAAGCTATATCAAATAATAAACCAGAACAAAACCCACAAATTGCCATAATAAAAAGTAACACCAAATCCAAACACACAAAACTGTTATTCGTTCATTTTCTGTTGTAGCAAAATCTACAAATTTGAAAACAAACAGTTTGAATGTACCACAACAGAATTTATTCATTCTCTTCATGCTCATCATCCAGCTCTGCTTCAGGTAAATGTGAGCTGATTTACGCTACCAGGTGTCTTTTTTTTTTTTTTTTTTTTTTTGTCGCAGGGCCTTTATCAGGTTTGTATTTCTGGTAAGTCTATATGAATGAATAATATTCTACATTCTTCAGGTACTTAAGAAAAACTCACCCATGTGATGTTTAAAAAATTTCTCTCAGAATATTTAATTTTAACATCGAGGATGTGACACTAAGTTTTAAATGTTTATGAGGATGATTTCAAAAAGGAAAACTTTCAAACCGTTTTATCATTTAGTGAGCAATGAAATATTTTGATCATGTGAGAAATTATCATGATATAAACTTTGCAAAAGTGTGAGGAAAAGTAAAACTAGATGGTATCAGTCCTTTCAAACGAGTTGACTGTCCAGTTCTGTCCAAGTCTTCTGGTCTGAAATGAGCTGCAGACGGCTGAATCTTTCAGCATGTAGTCGAAGAACACCTAACCATAGATATGCTTGTAAGAAACCCCTGCCCAAGATGGCGGCCGAGCTGACGTATGCTACGGGTCCAAAGGCGGCGTCTAGTGTTTATATCTATGACATCCGATAGGCTACTACCATCTTGTGATACACAAGCTAGAATCTGACAGGCTACCGCCATCATGTGATACACAAGCTAGAATCTGATAGGCTACCGCCAACATGTGATACACAAGCTAGACTCTAGGCTCGTTCGACTTTGGCTATCTGCAGCCCAACTCGGCTGGAAGTGAGGGATTGTGGTCCTGGAATGTTGCATGCTGGTTAGAAACTTTGTCCGACTTCAGACTGCGCCTGCACTGCACCGGAAAACGTGACCAGACCACATGATCATCAAACATCGCGGGAGCCGTCCGTCTGCAGTCGGAGTGTGCAGTTGCTCCTCAGCAACTGCAGCTTTTGGACCTGCCTCCACCGCCGACGGAACCTGGTTCTGATTGGTTTAACCTCAGTGACGCAAGTTCCGATTTTCTGACGGGACGGCCATGTGATGCTCCCAGTAATAAATCTATTTAGGTGTTTTCAATAGGATACAAAATTATATCAACAGCCATGTTTCATATTGCAATTATGATGATCACAAAACCCCCCCCCCCCCCCCCCCCCCCCCCCCCCCCCCCCCCCCCCCCCCTGGACAGATTGATATCTGACTGCTGCAATAAAGTAACAGAAAATGTGTTGTAGTCCAAAAGTTAATACACTCAGATAAATGTGAGGCATGTAGGTCATGTCAGTGTAACACATGGTCAGTAATTTCACAGATCTTCCTTCATAATGTGGATTTGTAGATCCACACTATGGACATCCATCCCGTGGATTGTTTTTTTAACCATACCTTTCAACACCCCCCCCCCCCCCCCCCCCACCATCACCACCACTACCACCACCACCATTATCCAACCCAAACAACAACAATAGCAATTTTATTATTCATTATTATTTATTAATCCTTTATGTAACCAGATAAAAAAAACCACTGAGATCAAGACCTCTTTCACAAGGGTGACCTGGCCAAGAAAGGCCGCAGCACACGTCAGAATACCAGTAATAATTAGCATTATTTGAAGAATATTTTGAAATATAATAATAGTTTGAATAATACCAATATATTGCATTCATAGGTAACTTTCAGACTCTCAACACAAAAATGAACAACAAAAGGACTAGAAGTAAAGGACAAGTAAATAACATTCTGGCAACATTTCTACAGTAAAAGTCCATGTAATAAGTGCCAAATGCTCTGTCACAATACCCTGAACGGTCTATTATTAGATGCAGTTGAGCAGATCTTCACAACATTCAGTAATATTTGCCCAATTCTTCCAGACAGAATCGTTATTGCTCACTCATATTCCCTGGATGTGTGTAGACTTTTCTCTCAGCTCATAGCATGGGCACTGATATGGCTTCTTCAAAACAGAGATTTAACCCTCTTTAAGCCAATCTGTTTTGGACTCCATTGATTTGTGCCACTGTCCTGTTGCATCGCCTAACAGTGAGTTTTGGCTCAATATGGGGCATCGAGATGCACTTTTGCAAACTTCAGTAACACATCAAGATTCCTTTTGATAAGCATCCCTTTTTGTTCTGTTCGTTCAGTCTCCTATATGTTGTTCACTTATGAACAAAGATGTTATCCTGTTTTAATCATACTTTCAAATTCTGAATAGTCATTCAGTCATTTCTTGAACTCCATAAGTCTTCATTTTGGGGACATTTAGATTTGCCAACCTTAATATTTGAAATAGCTTTTTCTTAAAACAAAAAAAAAGAAAATTACTTATAGTGCATTTGTCATTTAGTGAAAAAGGTAAGTTTTGTCAATCTTTTGGCTTTCCTCACAATATATACGTACATCATATATATACATATATACGTATATATACATATATATATATATATATATATATATATATACACACATACACATTATATATATATCCTATAAATGGAAAGTAATGACAACCCTTATGATTGATAAAGGTTGGCATTTACTTGATTTCAGCTGAAGATCTTCCATCTCCTTCAGCTGCTCATGTAGTTAACCAATTAACACCAATGAACCCAAGCAGGATGAGATTAAATGTCCTTCTTTCAGTGGTCATTTATGAATGTAAATGAGGACACAAACGTAGGCTAAGAATGAGCTTCCACCTCAGCCAGCGTTGGTGTGAAGTCTGCTGTGGTGGTCCAACCTTCCACATGCCAACTTGCCCCCACCTCACATAACCAGCCACCTCCCACATGCCAGGAGACTCAGGAAGAGTTGCTGCATGATCAAGGGTCCCAAACCGGTAAGACTGTTTCTCCATTTCAATCGAAGTGAGCTCTAAGAAATTGACTGCTTCTGATATCTGTAACTTATATTTGCAGAACTGAAACACAAGTCTACATTGCTGCTTCTGTCCCTAATAAGTCATACTACCTATACTGTAACACAGTCTCTTTTTTTAAAGAGATCCAAAAGGCCATGGGGCTCCATGGCCACTCATTAACAGAGCAATTGAGAAAAAAAAAATGAACATGATCACAACCTACAAGCGTATCAAAGATCGTCATAGAAGTACTGGGGAGTCAAGAGTGAGCTGGGAATACTATAATGTGAGGTTTTTTTTTTTTTTTTTTTTCTCCCCCATCATTTATGTTAAAAGATAACATTGTGCACAATTAACCAAATTATTGAAACTTGGAATATTATTCACTGGCCTATGCTGCATGAATAAGTTTGTTTTCTAATCCTCACACAGCAAATGGATGACATCTTTGGTGGCCTTGATGTGGGAAGTGCTCCTGCAGGCACTGTTCATTCAACACCCCTATTCTCCGCATCAAGTCCACAAATGGTGGAAGACCAAGATTTTGCCACTCCTTCCACTTCAGGTCTCATGTCCAACAGACAACTGGCACAGGGATCCAGTTTCCTGGAAACATTTGAGAACCATGCCGAAAGGAGAACTCGGGCTTTGGAAAGTCTGACGACAAGGCCAGATTTGGAGAGGTGGAGGAGGCTGAAAGAGAGGAGAAGGCGAGCATTTGAGAGGAAGACATTAAATGCTTTAAATGAAATCTCTCACACGCTGTCTGAGATTCTGAAGGCCCAAAATGAGATGGTCACTCTCCTCCAAAGAACAAACTCCTAATAAAAACATTTGAATCTACACATTTTCTTGTCATTATTGGTTTTTGCTATGCCAGTGGTTGGTAGGTCTTCAGTAGGGACCACTGACTCCGAGATCCCCTGCTGATTTGGCCTGGTTTACCAGTTTCCATGAGCTGCCATGAGGAGGCACAGCAGAAGTCCTGGTGTTGTGATGGGCTGTATATAAATTAACCAAAATGACGAATGCCTTAGGGATAAAGCACTTCAAATCCAGTGCCCATCACAGCACCCTGTGGTACATTGCCCACCAGCTCACAAAAATTTATGTTGTGGTCGACTTTTACAAGCTGTTACTGTACAATCCCTAAAACTGACTAAATGTGTCGTGGCTGACTATTACAGGCTGTTGCAAATAAGGTCCCTGTGAGCAGATGCTTCATTCATTGGTGGATGGTGGTACTCTTCAACTGGAAAGTTGTCCAGCTCAGGGTCTAGGTCATCTGTGGGGTTATGGGCAATATTATACAGAATGCAGCATGCTGAAATGGTGGCACTGGTATGATGTATGGTGGACATTTGAAGATGTTTCAGGCGCCGGAATTTTGTCTTCAATATTCCAAAAGCGTGTTCAATTATGACACGTGCCGTATTTAGTCGCCTATTAAAGTGCCTCTGCCTGGCAGTGAGGTGACCATTATCCCTATAGGGCTTCAGGAGCTGCGGTAGCAGTGGGTATGCAGAGTCTCCGATTATGTGCATACCCTGTGGGACAAGAGCCTGGGGATCACTGTGCAATGTATGGGCCACATCAGTCATACGGAATGCCTGTGCATCGTGCCAGCTTCCTGGATGGCCAACACTCACGTGACAGAATTTTCGTTGGCTGTCACAGAAACCTGTCAGAATGACCGAGTAGAAATGAAATGAATGAAATGAAAAATACTTTATTCATCCCCGAAGGGAAATTCAGTATTGTAAAAGCTCACTTTTTTTTTTTTTTTTTTTTTTTTTTTTTTTTTTAAATAAACAAAAAGTCAGTTAGTCTTGTTCTTTAGGGTGATGGTTGCTGGCAGGAATGAATTCCTGTATCTCTCCGTCCTACAGCGAACTTGACGCAGCCTCCCACTGAACACACTCTGTTGATTCTTCACCGTGTTGTAGAGAGGATGGGAAGTGTCCTCCATCATCTTCATCAGCTTGTGAAGCATTCTTTTTTGAACGATCAGCTCCAGCGGCTCCAGAGTTATCCCCAGCACAGAACCAGCTTTCTTGATCAGCTTGTTTAGTTTCTTCAAGTCTCTGGTTCTGATGCTGCTGCCCCAGCAGATGGCTGCAAAGCTAATTGCACTTTCTACCACAGACTTATAGAAGATCTGCAACATCTTTTTGCAGACATTAAATGATTTTAGCTTCCTTAGAAGTAAAGTCTGCTCAGACCTTTTTTGTAGATGTAGTCACAGTTGCATTTCCAATCAAGTCTGTGGTCCAGCTGAACTCCAAGGTATTTGTAGTTCTCTACCACCTCCACCTCCTCTTCCAGGATGTAGACAGGACTATGCTGCTTATTCTTGCTCCTCCTGAAGTCAACAATCATCTCTTTAGTCTTGCTGGTATTTAAGATGAGCTGATTGTTACTGCACCATTTCACAAACTGATTGACAAGTTCCCTGTATTCGGCTTCTTGTCCATCACTAATACACCCCACAACAGCAGAGTCATCAGAATATTTCTGCAGATGACAGGACTCAGAGTTATACTGGAAGTCTGAGGTGTACAGTGTAAAGAGGAATGGTGAGAGTACAGTCCCTTGTGGTGCTCCAGTGCTGCTGACCACCATCTCAGACACACAACCTTTCAGTCTCACAAACTGTGGTCTGTTTGTTAGGTAGTCGTAAATCCAGGTGGTTGTGGAGGGATCCACCTGGAAGTTATGGAGCTTCTGACATAGCAAAGCAGGCTGAATAGTATTAAATGCACTTGAAAAATCAAAGAACATGACCCTCAAAGTGCTGCCTGACTGGTCCAGATGAGAGTGGGCTCTCTGAAGCAAGAAGATGATGGCGTCTTCAACCCCAAGCCCATTACGATAAGCGAACTGTAATGGGTCCTGAAAGGTGTTGACTTGCTTGTTGAGGTGAGCCAGTAAGAGTCTCTCCAGGACTTTCATGATGTGAGATGTCAGAGCAACTGGTCTGTAGTCATTTGGTTCAGCTGGTTGAGGTTTTTTAGGGACTGGAACAAGACAGGATGTCTTCCACAGCACAGGAACTCTGTTCTGTCTCAGGCTGGTGTTAAAAAGGTGCTGGAGAACCGGACATAGTTGTTCTGAGCAGGTCTTGAGAACTCTGGGACTGACACCATCTGGACCTGCAGCCTTGTTCCGGTTCAGTTTTTCTAGTTGTTTCTTGACCTGGTCACAGGAGACAGTCAGGCTGGAGGTGGAGACAGAAGAGGTCTCAGGATGTCCTGATGTGGAGGGAGATGAGGCTGTGTTCAGGTCCATGACTGAGGTGCAGGGTGACAGAGTGGAGGTGGGACAGGAAAGCTGTGAGCTCATGGAGGGTGTGTGGAATGTTGGGTTGTCGGCAGGGGGGAACTGAACCTATTGAAGAACATGTTCAGTTCGTTAGCTCTGTCCAGACCTCCGTCAGTCTGGTCCCCCTTTAACTTGAAGCCAGTGATTTTCTTCATTCCCGACCATACATCCCTCACGTTGTTCTGCTGGAGCTGGCTCTCCAACTTCTTCCTGTAGTCCTCCTTGCACTTCTTAGTCTGTGTTTTCAGTTGTATTTGTGTGGTCTTCAGTAACTCCCTGTCTCCATCCCTGAAAGCTTTCTTTTTGATGTTCAGCAGCTTTTTCAGGTCACTGGTGATCCAGGGTTTGTTATTGGGGAAGCACCTCACTGTTCTTGTTGGAACAATGTTGTCCACACAGAAGTTTATGTAATCTGTCACACACTCAGTCATGGTGTTGATGTCATCTCCATGAGGTTCACAGAGGACATTCCAGTCTGTGGCCTCAAAGCACCCTCTCAGAGCATCTTCAGCCTCAGTAGACCAGGTTTTAATCGTCCTCCTAATGACTGGTTGCTGCTGAACGATGGGCTTGTAGGTGGAGGTGAGAAGAACCAGATTATGATCAGATCTTCCTAGAGGAGGCAGGGCAGAGGAGCTGTATGCATTCTTTGTATTTGCATAAAATAAGTCCAACATCTTATTTTCTCTGGTGGAGCAGCTGACAAACTGCTGGAAAGTTGGCAACGTAGCAGAGAGGGAGACGTTGTTGAAGTCTCCAGAGATCGCCATGAATGAGTTTGGATGCTGTGTTTGTAGTTTAGCCACGACGGAGCTGATGACATCACAGGCTGTCTCTGGTGCGGTACCTGGTATTATATAAACCGCTACCAGAATAACACAGGCAAACTCTCTGGGTAAATAATATGGACGGAAACTCACAGCTAACAGTTCAATGTCTCTTGTGCAGATCTTCTCCTTGACAGTGATGTGTCCTGGATGACACCAGCGCTGACTGACCAGCACTGCAATTCCGCCTCCCTTTAGCTTCCCGCTGAGCTGTTTATTGCGGTCTGCACGGACCGTCTTGAAGCCGTGTACAGACGCATTACAGTCCGGGATGTGTTCATGCAGCCAAGTCTCGGTGAAACACATGATACTGCATTCTCTGTACTCTTTCTGAGACCTTGTTAGCACTTCGAGCTCGTCCATCTTGTTAGCTAGCGATCTCACGTTACCCATCACAACAGTTGGAAGAAACGGTTTAAATCTCCACCGTTTTCTCTCTGCCTTACCCCTGCCCTGCATCCTCTTGTCTTTCTCCTTAACTCCACTGGGATTTGACGTGTTATTTCGCTGAAAATCTTGATTTGGGAGAGTTTTAACAGTTGATCACGGTGGTAAACAATTTTTCCGTTGCTATGGATACACATCATAACAAGCAGTGAAAAAAGCCAATATACGAGGAAAAATCTCCCGAATTGCACACCGTTGAAACCAGCATAAAAAATCCTCCAAGAAAAACCTAATCTGACGAATAATGTCGATAAAAAAGACAACTATATTAGAAAAAAAACACAAAAGTTAAGGGAGAGCTTTCACAAATTGCAGCTACCTAGCAGCGCATTCCAGAACAGACAAGTAATGAAAAAAAAAAAAAAAAAAAAAAAAAAAAAAAAAAAAAAAACCCTTCCTATTCAAGTAAGCCAGTGGATTTTCAACATGTGGCTTCTGAATAGGGACATGACAACCATCTACAGCACACACAGTCAGAGGAAATCCAAGTCTCATAAAGCCCAGCTCTGACTGCTGGAGTGCATCTCCTACTGGCCAAGCTATGTGAAAGGAAAGGTGCTTGTTGACAAGGGCACAGAAAGTGTGCAGATGCTGGCAGAGGGTAGATTTTGATATATTGAATCTGTCTGAAACACCCCTGTAGGACTCTTGATTTGCAAGTGTCCAAAGACAAGCCAGTACACTGTTTGTTACTGGTATTTTGGTTCCAGCTTCATTTGTATAGTGGGGCCCAAGAACTGTTATTATATGCTGTGTGGGAAAGAAATGCAGTGAATGATTATTGATGATGGGGAAACAATGGGCTCTTTGCACGACCCCCACTATTTCCTGAACTTACAGTAATACAGCTCCTTTGTTTCTTGTCTTTCATTACTAGACAAACTGATTAATCCAGGAAACGTAGGAGCCAAGTACTGTAAGGTCAGGAAATAATGAGTTGAATAAGAGTTGTGCAGAGCCCATTGTCTAGTTACTTGCCATAAATGTAGGCATGAACAAACCTCCACTTGTACTTTAGTCAGTCGGAAATGTGAAATGAAGTCCGATGGGCTGTAGAGTGGAATAACTTCCTCCACATAGTTCTTTATTTTAGGAACAGCTCTAAAGAAAGGGCACAACGTCAATTAAAGATTAAACCCAGACAAAAACCAAGCCATGGTCATTAGAATAATTTACTCTATAACGTGCAAAATATCCAATACAACAGAACACACACACACACACACACATATATAATATATATATATATATACATACACACACACATATATATATATATATATATATATACACACACACACACACACACACATATAAACATAAATACACACATATACTATGCACTCAAATGTCCACCACGTATGTATGTATTATACATATATACACGTGTGTGTGTGCGGTGTGTTATTCATTATGGATCCTGAGTGTACTTGAACACCACAGACACAGCAGAGACAGCTACAGACTCGAAGTTATGCATGTTCATCAGTGCTCTAACTACTATAAATGTTTTTTCAACCATCTGAAGTACAACAGTAGGCCTGCAAGGCTGCTTAATCCCTTGCCTTTAAATCAAAACATCTCCGCACATGCACTAGATAAACATTTACCCAAAATGGTCAGCAGCTATCTATAGTGGCGGGGCTTTAATGACAAATGGTTAAGCAGTGACATAGAACCATTATGGAAGGAGTTACCTTTGCTGCATAAAAAGATCGTTCTGAAGAAAAATGGGTATTTCCTCGACGTCGATCACATCCGCCATGAGAAAGGCAAATCCCGCGAGATCCTCCATCATTGCAGTCTTCACGTTGGCGAACTTGTCCGGCTGAGATGCGCTGCGTTTATGGTCCGCCCCCGAGACTCACGCAGCTCTCGGCTGACCATCAAGTCAGACGGTAGACAGACGCAGTCAATCCGAACGAGCCTTCTGATAGGCTACCGCCATCATGGGATACACAAGCTAGACTCTGATAGGCTACCGCCATCATGTGATACAGAAGCTAGAATCTGATAGGCTACCACCATCATGTGATACACAAGCTAGACTCTGATAGGCTACCACCATCATGTGATACACAAGCTAGAATCTGATAGGCTACCACCATCATGTGATACACAAGCTAGACTCTGATAGGCTACCACCATCATGTGATACACAAGCTAGACTCTGATAGGCTACCGCCATCATGTGACACACAAGCTAGACTCTGATAGGCTACCGCCATCATGTGATACAAAAGCTAGACTCTGATAGGCTACCGCCATCATGTGATACACAAGCTAGACTCTGATAGGCTACCGCCATCATGTGATACAAAAGCTAGAATCTGATAGGCTACCACCATCATGTGATACAAAAGCTAGAATCTGATAGGCTACAGCCATCATGTGATACACAAGCTAGAATCTGATAGGCTACAGCCATCACGTGATACACAAGCTAGAATCTGGCTGCTTTCATCATTTCATTGCCTAAAACTCTCAGAAGTAGAAACAAATAGCATGTTTTGTATATTGATATGCCCATCCTTAGTATGCTTTTACAACAAATTATATTGATGAAGAAATCAAACAAAAATAGGATTTTATTTTTGGAATATGTTTTTAATAACTGATGTACAGTTTAAGATTATTTAAATTTATTCAGTGGAAAATGTTCAAACACAAAATGTAATAGTAATATTATAAATTTACCAAAACAATGTTCAGTAACCTTTATTAAAGCACTGAAAAATACCAAATCAACACTAACAGCAGCATCATCATGACAACTGATTGGCTACCACCATCTTGTGATACACAAGCTAGAATCTGCTGCTTTCACACATCACTTTGTCACCTAAAACTCTCAGAAGTGGAAATAAAAAGCATGTTTTGACTGTACAGTGGTATCACAATACTCAAAGTATAGATTCCGATATTTTGTCTGGCTGGTATCGAAGTATCGACTGCAGGGTATCGACATGCCCATCCCTAAGTGAAAGTCACCTGCTAGAATATTGAGTAAAAGTAGTATTTACTGTACTTAAGTATCAAAAGTAAAGTGCTGTTAATAAAATGCAATCAGATCAGAAATTTAACATTTTATTTGTTCCTGCTTAATTGAGTTTAATTTGCAAAGTGTAAAGGAGCTTTACTACATAAACTCAACTGTATAGAAAAACACACACATCCTTGCAGACCTGCATGCATGCCTACCAACATTTATACTCACATGCATTCAATATAAAATCATTCCTAATAAACTCTCTGTGCTGCGAGATGATGCAAACAAACTTGATTGGTTGAACTTTAAATGACTGCAGGGCGACAGCACTTGAACTGTCCATGAAAAACTTTTTGTTCAACCTCAAAAGAAGTTTTTTCTCAAATTGGTGAGAACTCAGGCTCGTTCTTCTTGGGCTGAAGATCAGAGAAGTGATGCTAAACAGCCTTTCTGCTGAGGCAGGTACAGGTGTGTGTAGCTGTAGAGACAGCTGCACATGGCTGCTACTAGTCCCACTACAACAAAGCAAAGACTGTCCGTTGGCTATTATGTTCCTTCTTATTTTGTAACGAGTAACCAAGATGATCAGGTTAATGTAAAGGAGCAAAAGTTTTTTTTTTTTTGGGGGGGGGGGGGGGGGGGGGCAGTAAATCATCAGAGGTAGAATTAGTAGACTCAACTCAACTTTGTCAAATGTGCTACATGGTAGACACACAGCTCAGATGAAAATCTCACTTTTAAAACAAGATCTGTTGTAAAAAAGTAAACTGCCTTGACTTGAGTGAGCAGTATTTTCTTTTTCCACATGAGCAAATTTAAAATGGCAAAATGATACAGGATGGTATTTATATAGATGGTTTCCCGTTTACAAACATTGGCAGTTGCTAGGCAACCAGGGGGCAAAAAAGCCTGTGTTTTGTATTGCAGTCTATGGCCAAACACGCACTCATATCATTCATAAAAATGTAAAGTAACCTAACGAAACAAACAGAGATCGTTGTGTTTTAAATTATATTGAAAAAATCTGTATTTTGATGATGAATAAAAAAGTACCGACGCTGCGTTTCTGTGTTATATTTCTATCACGATTACACTAACTTGGTAAGGGAGTCATCACCCGGAAACGGCATTTTTCTTGTTAAATCACAGATATTATTCGTGTTGGACCTCATTTGAAATTTGCCTTAAAAAAAACCTGAGTTAGAAAGCGGCTTAAACTTTCGTTTAGACTCTTTGTTAAAACCAAAAGAGGCCACAACAATCTGCAGCCTGCAGCAGGTTCAGTTCAGCTCCGTGTCGTCCTCACCTCCTCCATACAGGAGCAACTTTCACTAGTCTGGATTAAACCAGGCAAAGACGACATCATCACTACGTTTGGAAAGGAGCTGATTCCAGCTGTTAGGGACTAACACGCATTGCTGTCGGTAAGTTTCGCTGCTTGTGGAACGTTCTGCTTTATTGTGGATGAGATCGTGGTGGACAGCAGACAGACTAGCTAACTGCTAGCAAGCTAACAGTATAAACTCAAACGCCATCTGATTTTCGACCCCGTACTTCGAATTAAATCTCTGGAATGCGTTGTTATGTCACGTGAACGTTTGTAAATGGCTCCACCATCAGTTTATTCTTTTTATTTTCCCATATCCACATAGTTCTTAATGCTTTTCCTGGTATTTCTTGCCCCCTGGTTGCACGCGCATCCCATCTGTGACATTGCTCAGAAACCCATCTATAGGGGATCATAGACATCGATAGACCCAGCATTCGCGGGTTTGAGACGTGCCGACAGAGCGGCCATCTTGGGTCAGACCAGGCTGCCGTCAGAGTGATTGCGTGCCTGTTGAGGAAAGTGGTATTTCTCATGTTCAGACCTGCTTAACCCAGTGAATTTTCAGCCGATTTCTAGATAAATGGACTGACTGAAAATGCCATCCTTTTACGGGCTGCACAGGACTATTTGACTGAATTAAAGGATTGCATAACTTTATATATGACATTTTGTTTATGTATTGACAGCAGCAAACCTGCAAAGCATCTCCACTTTTCTTCAAATAGAGGAATATAAACCAGATCTTGCGTGATTATATACATTGTGTGTGTGTGTGTGTGTGTGTATATGTGTGTATTATATATATATATATATATATATATATATATATATACACACTATACACACATATATATATAGGGTTCAGGTTCGCTGTAGGACGGAGAGATACAGAAATTCATTCCTGCCAGCAGCCATCACCTTAAAGAACAAGGCTGACTGACTTATTATTGTTATATCATTTCATATAAATGAAATAAATAAAGTGAGCTTTTCCAAATGCTGAATTTCCTTTCTGGGATGAATAAAGTATTTTTCATATATATATATATATATATATATATTTGTGTGTGTGTTTTTTTATTCTTTTATTGTGTTATTAAAACACTATAAGCCTGACACAACAATAAAATGTAATTAATTAATAAATCAGTTAATGATCAAGTAATTCATTCACATTTATTAATAATTCATTCATAATGTGTTAATTAATCCATTGATTATTAATTTATTGACTTATTAGTTAATTTATTAATATTCATTAATAATATTCACTTATTAATTAAGAATGGATGAATTAATCATTCACTCATTTATTCTAAACTTTGTTAAGAATGTACACTGAATACATAGTAATACAAAAGAGTATGGGCATTACAAAGGGAAAAGGAAAGAAAAAGTAAATAAATAAAATCCAGTGTCAGAACTTTGCATAAAAGTGATTCCAGAACTCTGGATCCAGTTTGAATCAAGTGAATAAAGTTTGACTTTGTTCACTTGAGTTTAAATTGTTTTTGTTCTAAATAAATAAAGTTTTTTTTCCAGTTTGTCTTGGTTATTAAAATGGTAGAGTCATTTAAGTGTTCATTGTGAAATTTTATTTTATTTTTTAATTGTCTTACATGTGATTAATCTGAGATCTGAGGAGCCTCCCATTCATTCTGACAGCAGCCGTCTGACCTGTGGTCTGACCCAAGATGGCCGCCCGATAGGCACGTCAGCCTAGCGGCCAGCAGCGTCCAATGGGGTGTCTACGTATATGATGTCTATGTAGGGGATTATCACATTTCCGAAAAATTTTGGAATAATCAGTGGGGGGATAAAATACTTTTTGACCATGGCTCCACAAAATCAGCTGGACTTGCAATTCTGCTTTGTAACTCCCCTGGTAAAGTAGTAACCTCCAAATCTAGTAACAATGGTCATTGGTTAATCTGTGTTCTCAGCATTGATGATCAGTATTGTATTATTGCTAATATATATGGCTTTAACAATCCTGCACAAAACAAAAAACTCCTCTCTGATCTTTCTGATAATATTGAAAGTCTTAAACTTACCTATCCTCTTGCCAGTGTAATTGTGGCTGGAGACTTCAACATGGTTGATGATGAACACATGGACAGATACCCTTCTAAAAGTCAATACAGCTCTCATAACCAGTTTTATCCAATTTCTGTGGCAGTCATGACTTGGTAGATCCCTGGCGCTTGAAACATCCTGACACAAAACAATACTCGTGGTTTAAACCGAACAACACAATAAAATCTAGAATTGACTTCTGGTTGATTTCTGGTGCAATGATGTGCTCTGTTTCAGATTGCTGCATGTCAGCTGCCCCCTAACAGATCACTCTGTAATTAAGCTGTGTTTTAAGCCACCTGGTGGTAGTTGTAGGAACAAGGGCTACTGGAAATTTAACTCAACCTTATTAAATTGCCAAGATTATTGTGATGGTATTAAGTCATTAATTGTTAATGTAATGGCTGAGAATGCCATAATATCTTATGTATCTAAATGGGAATTCTTAAAATTTAAAATTCGAGAGTTCTCCATTCAGTTTGGGAAGTCTTATAACCGAAGGAATAAACAAACAGAGCTTAACTTAATTAAAGAAATAAACGCTTATTGTAATAAGACATTGCCAACTGAATGTGATAGACAGAAAGTATCAACCCTGCAAACAAAACTTGATGAAATTTACATTAAAAAAGCAGAGGGGGCCTATATACGATCCAGGGCTAAATGGATGGAAGAAGGGGAAAGGAGCACTACATATTTTTGTCGATTGGAAAAAAGAAGGCAAGAAAAAAATTCAGTTAAAACTTTGTTAATCCAAAATCAGTTATGTACAGATTCAGCTATGATTGCTAGAGAAATAACTTCCTTTTACAGTAATCTGTATGAGTCTGCTTTTTCTGTTACTAATTCAGATTATTTTTTCAACCAAATTAAAGATCTCATCCCCTGCATAGATCAGGAGTTTGCCAAGTTGTGTGATGCGGATATTTCTATTTCTGAACTGGACAATGCTGTAAACAGCCTGTCCTTAAATAAATCTCCTGGATGCGATGGCCTCACTTCAAATTTCTACAGACACTTTTGGAATCAACTGAAAGAACCCTTTACCCTCATGTTAAAAGAAGCTACTGATAATTTGACATTTCCCCCCACAATGAAACAAGGTATCATAACTTTAATCCCTAAACCCGGTAAAGATCCCAAAATTCTGGATAATCTTAGACCTATCACATTATTAAATACTGATTACAAGATTATAACCCTTGTTTACGCCAGTAGATTAAAAAGTAATTTAAACAAAATCATAAGTGACTCCCAATCTGGTTTTATGAAAGACAGATCTATCCATGATAACATTCGCTTTGTAATTGATCTCCTGGACTATAACTATTTAATAGAAGATGATGGCTTTATTATGTTTCTTGACTTTTACAAAGCCTTTGATTCGATCGAACACCCCTTTATTTTTCAGTGTTTGAAGTGGTTAGGTTTCGGAAATAAATTTCGTGTCATAATAGAGTCTCTTTACAACAATTCTAACAGCTCAGTTTCATTACCAGGGGGCACAACTCCAAGATTTATTATCAAACGCGGGGTCAAACAAGGCTGCCCTATTTCTCCCTTTCTTTTCATAATTGCCACAGAAATGCTTTCTATTTTTGTTAAAAATTCAGATATTGCTCCCTTAAATGTAATTGGGTTACCAGTTGTCATTAACCAGTTTGCAGATGACACAACCATTTTTATGAAAAGCCTATCTGAAATACCCAAAGTATTACATGTAATTAATATGTTTTCTGATGCCTCTGGGCTTAAACTCAATTTAAGCAAATGTGAATTAATGTCAATTCATCACAGTGATTTGACAGAAGCATACAACATTCCAGTAAAGACAGTGGTTAAATACTTAGGAATACATATTACTAAAAATGTTAATGATAGAGTTAACTTGAATATAGAAAAGGTGATAAGTGAATGTAAAACTAAACTTAATTCCTGGCTTTTAAGAGACGTTAGCTTGCTGGGTCGCATCTTTCTTACTAAAATGGAAAGCATCTCAAGATGTATTCATCCAGCATATTCTATGGCGATTCCCAACAGAGCTATAAAGAGGGGTCAACCAAATCAATTTTGACTATATCTGGAAGAGAAAGACACATTATATTAAGAGAACACAGATGACCAAGGACTACAAAGATGGGGGCCTACAAGCAATTGATTTCGATTTTATTAATGGAACTCTTAAAATCAACTGGTTAAAATCCCTCCTTAATAACAGGAGCTTCTGGTATCACATCCCCAGAGAAATCTTTAAAAAACTCGGGGGTATTGAGCTTTTACTAAGATGTGATTTCAGTATTCAGAAACTTCCTGTTAAATTATCTCTGTTTCACCAACAAGTCCTTCTATACTGGAAACTACTATACAATCATAATTTCACCCCTCACAACACACCAATTTGGAACAATAGATACATCACAATTAAAAATAAATCAGTGTATAATGAGGACTGGATGAATAAGGGTATCTGGTCTATTGCACATTTAATTGATAGTAGTCGCGTGGTGACTTATGAACATTTTTGTCTTAAACACAACCTGGTTGTCAATCGCATTTACTTTGAATCTATAATTAAAGCTGTCCCTACTGCTACTTTTAACTTAATACTAGGAAACACCTCAAATTTGTCTCTTGCCACTCTTAACTTTCCACCTCTACTAGTTAGAGGCTGTGATTTTAAGAGTATTAAAATTCCAAATAAAATGATTAGAAAAATGTTTGATGAAGTAACATACCCTTTACTATCTTTCCGAAACTCTATCAAACAAATTTTCTCTAAAGATATTATATATTCCTTGCGCTCTAAGTACTTAAAATTTCCTATAAATCCAAAAGCCAAAGAAATCCATTTCAAAATTCTAAATGGGTGTATCCATCCAATGAATTATTACAACAGAGATTTGGTGTTGAAACAAATGGATGTGTATTTTGTGATGATGCTGAAAATTCTGATCACTTGTTTTACCAATGTATGTTCTCTGAAGCTCTTTGGACTGATATCCATGACTGGCTGCAAACAAAGATCCAACTTCAGCCCTTTTCTCATACAGATATCATTTACGGTGTTGTGTTGGTTAATGATGAATGGGACTTTCTGGTAAATATTATTTTAATTCTTGGAAAATTCTACATCCACAAATGTAGATATATAAAAGTAAAACCAAGATTTAACATGTTTTACAATGAGTTTCTGTCATATACAAATGCCCTTAAATTAATGAAAAGCAAGAATGCAGTTAAACTTCTCAACCTACTTGAAAAATATGAATTACAGAACAAGCCCTAACAATTAATCTGTCATTTTATTTTATGTATAACTTTTATTATTATTATTATTTTTTATTATTATTATTTTATTTATTTATTTTTTGTATTTTCCCCATTTCTTTATATTACACTGTTGTGCTATTTTGGTACTCACAATTGCCCTAACTATTCTTCTTTGCACCTGCTCCTGTAAAGGTTAAAGGAAATATGTGCCATGTTGTTTGTAAATTTTGTTGAAATAATAATTAAAAAAAAAAAAAAAAAAAAAAAAAAAAAAAAAAAAAGATTATCACATTTCCGCGTTCCGGTTTCCGGAAGTTGAAACATTTGACACTTCCTGTTCCGGGCCATGTTAACGACAGCCGTTCCTGCTCTGTTATACTGTTTAAATCGGATAAACTCCAAACATATTTAAGTTTTCATTCTAGACTGAAGTGATACTGGATCAAAAGCTGGATCAAAGCGGTCGATTTGCCGCGGTGCAGGGCCGAACTTTATAATAAAACACACGTTTGTTTGTCCCCAGTGGGGCGCAACACCGGCACTTCACAGCATGCTAGCATTAGCCAGCTAACGTTTACTGACGTGCTTAACATTGTGCGTCTTAAAACACACAAACATCTGAAAATCGGGTCTGTACCTCCCCGTTTCCAGTGGAACAACTGGGGACTGCCAAGAAAGGAGACGCTTTCAGATGATTGTGTGTTTTCAGCCGCACAAAGTTAGGCAAGTCATCAAGCTGGCTAATGCTAACCTGCTAACAATAGTTCGCCAGCTACTACTCTGTTAAACTTTGTAAATCGGATAAACGCCAATGCCAAGTTTTCATTCCAGACTGAAGTGATGCTGAGGAAGAAGTGGATTAAAACGACCAATTCGCCGCGGTGAAGGACCGAACTTTATAATTAAAAACGACACACGTTTGTTTGTGGCCGGCAGACTGCGCAGTCGTGTTAGCAGGTTAGCATTAGCCAGCAACTTTGTGCGGCTGAAAACACACAATCATCTGAAAGCGTCTCCTTTCTTGGCAGTCCCCAGTTGTTCCACTGGAAACGGGGAGGTACAGACCCGATTTTCAGATGTTTGTGTGTTTTAAGACGCACAATGTTAAGCACGTCAGTAAACGTTAGCTGGCTAATGCTAGCATGCTGTGAAGTGCCGGTGTTGTGCCACACCGGCGACAAACAAACGTGTTTTATTATAAAGTTCGTCCCTTCACCGCGGCAAATCGATCGCTTTGATCCAGCTTTGATCCAGTATCACTTCAGTCTAGAATGAAAACTTAAATATGTTTGGAATTTATCCGATTTAAACAGTATAACTGAGCAGGAACGGCTGTCGTTAACATGGCCCGGAAGAGGAAGTGTCAAAACGCCGGCAACTTCCGGTAAGCGTGATAATCCCCATTGGAGCCAAAGTCACGCCCCTCTACTTCCGCATCATGGGACCTAGAGACGAAAAAATATGAATGGAAGTCAATGGGGGAGAAAAGTAATTATCTTCTGGTTCCAGTCGCCTTCTCTGTCCTGGATTCCAGATATGTTGGTTGTGGATTTAAATGAAAATTTTTCGTGCAAAGAAAAAAATAAAATGCCGCGAAGATTTTCGATAATATCAGGATTTGTTTGAAGCCTCTGTGTGGACTACAGCCCTCGCCGCAAGTGATGACGTCGCTCCCTGCGGCGGGCGTGAACATCATTCTATCGGCGTGATGGAAAGACTCAACATTTCCTGACTTAAAACGGTTTTCACATCTGTTCATGCTCTGTTCCCTGTTCTTGAAAAAACTAAAGTAAAAAGCGGTGACGTGCCGGTGTAAAATCACAACGGTAGCGTACTCAGGCAGCTGGTGACGCAGGTCGGTTGCGACGAGGGCTGTAGTCCACACAGAGGCTTCAAATAAATCCTGAAATTATCTAAAATCTTCCCGGTATTTTATTTTTTCTTTGCACGAAAAATTTTCATTTAAATCCATAACCAACATATCTGGAATCCAGGACAGAGAACGACTGGGACCAGAAGATAATTATTTTCTCCCCATTGACTTCCATTCATATTTTTTCGTCTCTTAGGTCCCATGATGCGGGAAGATAGAGAGGGCGTGACTTCGGCTCCCTATTGTGACCGAGGTTAAATTGGAAAAGTTAATCACCAGAGCCCCCCGCCGCAAAACTACATATGTTTTGACCTCCAGTGTCACTAGAAGACATTACTGATTAAATCTAGGAACTGATGTTCTTTTGATGAGCTGTGATGTAGAATTTATCTTCACATGCAGACTAGTGGCGTCATGCTCTGAAACTGATGCTTCGTGGTGAATCAGAGGAGCCAGTTCAATTTTTAGGAGAAAGCAGAACTTAGATTGACCAGTAAGGAGGCCATGCGGCAGTCGTGTAAGCATGCACTGCAAGCTTGTGCAAACATCTGGAAACAGGATGGATTTTCCTCTGCAGTGGACAGTGTGGAGTGTTGGGGAATCGCTTTGTCATGCCAACTGACAGGTTGGCCACGCCCGGGAACATCACATAAGGACCAAGGGGCAAACTCCGCCTCAGAACAGTGAAGCTCTCTTCCGCATTGTATTTAGTGTAATCCTCCCTTCATCCGCTGGGGCTGGCTCCAAGAGCGAGCAAATCCCCATAGACTCCCATGTTAAAAACGCCAACTTCACAGCAGAAATAAACAGGTTTACAGCCTGGTTCAAAAAATCATTTTAGGTTTATTAGGTCACGTTTACCTTCATGTCAACTGTGAGGGGGGTGAATTTTTTTATAACTCATTCGTTTAGATGTTATTTATTCTTCAAATTACACATAATTAAGGGCGTATCCTTATGATTGACATGCGGCAGACCGGAAGCTCCGCCTGCCGACCGGAGGCTCCTAGTTAGCTCCTTCTTTGCTCTTAATAAGGTCTCAGTTTGTTACAGAGTCGCACAACGGCGGTGTTTAGTCAGCGAATTGCAAGTCTAAGCATGTCTTACCTTAACCATGCCGCTTAGGGGGCTTATCTTTGTTAGCTCCTCTTAGTTTCGTGTTAGCTCAGTTAGCGTTTAGCCCACAGTACGTCAGCTGTCAATCATTTGTCCCGCGGCCGCGCTGTGCCCATTTCAGTATGTTCCTGGAGTGACGACGTACGTGACACGGCAAGATGGCGACGGTAAGACACGCCCACCTGGCTTCACATTTCTCTATTCAGAAGAGACCGGAAGCTACGTCCAGTAATTATATACAGTCTATGATAAGGACACGTCACAGCGATCAGCTGACGCTCCTGAGGAAGACTGCAGATGACAGTCGAAACATGTCAAGGTAAATGAAAACAACTCGCAAACACCTTTTGTCTGAACAAAAGAAAAAACAAAAACTAAGTTTGAACTACTGAAGACAAAATTAACCTAAGAGAGTTTAATAATTTATGCTTGATATAATCTATATGTGGCTTCCAAAGTAGTTTATGATAAATAATCACTCCCAAAAACTTGTTCAATTCTGACTCCCTTTAAATACAATTTGATATCACTACTAGCCACCACCACCAAAAACCATGAAGTTGGGTTCATTTATATTAAGCGACCTTTTATTCCAGCCAAACCATCTTTTTAACACCATCTGCTCCCTTTTACTTTGTGCAATAACTGCAACGTATTCCACCCAGAACAATATAAAGGTGTGGCATTGTGAATCATCAATGATTAATGTTTATTATATATAAGTAATATATATATATTTATATATAAAAAATATATGTATGTATGTATATATACAGTGGGTACAGAAAGTATTCAGACCCCTTTAAACTTTTCACACTTTGTTTCATTGCAGCCATTTGCTAAAATCAAAAAAGTTCATTTTATTTCTCATTCATGTCACTCAGCACCATCTAGACAGAGAAAAAAACAGAAATGTAGAAATTTTTGCAAAGTTATTAAAAGAGAAAAACTGAAATATGACATGGTGATAAGTATTGAGTACTTTGCTCAGTACTGAGTAGAAGTACTTCTGAGCTGGTACAGCCATGAATCTTCTTGGGAATGATGCAACAAGTGTTCCACACCTGGATTTGGGATCTTCTGGTTCTTCTTGCAGATCCTCTCCAGTTCTGTCAGGTTGGATGGTGAACGGTGGTGTTCAGCCATTTTCAGGTCTCTCAGAGATGCTCAGTTGGGTTTAAGTCAGGGTTCTGGCTGGGCCGGTCCAGAATGGTCCAGAGTGGTTCTGATCCACTCCTTTGTTATTTCAGCTGTGTGTGAGGGTCATTGTCTTGTTGGAAGGTGAACCTTCGGCCCAGTCTGAGGTCCTGAACTCTGGAAGAGGTTTTCTTCCAGGATCTCTGTACTTGGCCACATTCATCTTTCCTTCAACTGCAACCAGTCGTCCTGTCCCTGCAGCTGAAAAACACCCCCATAGCATGATGCTGCCACCACCGTGCTTCACTGTTGGGATGGTATTGGGCAGGTGATGAGCAGTGCCTGGTTTTCTCCACACATACCGCTTAGAATTAACTCCAAAAAGTTCAATCTTGGTCTCATCAGACCAGAGAATCTTATTTCTCTCAGTCTGGGAGTCCTTCATGTGTTTTTGGCAAACTCTATGCGGGCTTTCATATGTCTGCACTGAGGAGAGGCTTCCATCGGGCCACTCTGCCTTAGTATGGCAGAGTGGCCTATGGAGGCCACCGTGCTCTTAGGAACCTTTAGTGCTGCAGAAACTCTTTTGTAACCTTGTCCAGATCTGTGTCTCGCCACAATTCTGTCTCTGCTCCTTGGACAGTTCCTTCCACCTCATGATCCTCATTTGCTCTGACATGCACTGTGAGCTGTAAGGTCTGATATAGACAGGTGCGTGCATTTCCAAATCAAGTCCAATCAGTTTATTTAAACACAGCTGGACTTCAATGAAGGAGTAGAACCATCTCAAGGAGGATCAGAAGAAATGGACAATCTGTGAGTTAAATATGAGTCACTGCAAAGGGTCTGAAAATTTATGACAATGTGATATTTCAGTTTTTCTTTTTAATAGATTTGCTAAAATTTCTACATTTCAGTTTTTTTCTGTCAAGATGGGGTGCTGAGTGACATTAATGAGAAATAAAATGAACTTTTTTGATTTTAGCAAATGGCTGCAATGAAACAAAGAGTGAAAAGTTTAAAGGGGTCTGAATACTTTCCGTACCCACTGTATATATAGATATATATATATATATATATGTATGTATGTTCCCAACACCTACTACAAGTTTGAGAATGAATCCATCTGTTACAGTGAAATATTTCTCAGTCAGGCTTGAGGCTGCTGTATTTAAATTTAAAAATGTATTTAAATGTATTTACATTTAAAAACAACTTTTATTTGGTTTTACAGCCACAAATAGGTCACGAGTGAAAGAACCACATCCAAACAAGACATAAAAATATCATTTACATCAACATTTATGTTGCGTACAACACATGAACACACAGAGACAAAGATCCAGTCCACTTTATTTATACAGCACATTTTAAAATGTATGGTTGCCAATGAGCTGTACATTTAAAATAAAATTGTTTAAACAGAGACAACCTTTCGACACACTCAGAAAATCTGCACTCTTACATATTAAAAGATGTAAGAAACAAAGTACACTCGTATGTCTGAAATATAACAAAGAAACCTTAAACTAAAAACTTCACTAAAAGAAATGAAAAGATTAAATATGCTAAAATTAATTTTAAAAAATGGAAATAATTGAAAGAAATTAAAGATTAAAACACATCAAAAGAAATAATCAGATTAAGACAGAACAAATAAAGAGAAATTAAATGGCTTAACACGAATAAGAATACATTACACTCAAAGAAATTAAGAGATTGACTGGCACTAGAAGAAATGACCAGATTAAAACAAGTTTTAAAGACTGATACACTAAAAGAAATTAAGAGATTGACTGGCACTAGAAGAAATGACCAGATTAAAACAAGTTTTAAAGACTGATACACTAAAAGAAGTTAAAAGATTGACTGGCACTAGAACTGACTGGCTGCTCTCCAGAGGCCAGCTCAGGCTCAGTCTGAAATGGCTTCAGGGTTTTCCTCCTGCTGCTCCTCCCTAGCCGTCCTCCTCCTGCGTCCTCGTCTCCTCTTCATCGTTCTCCTTCTTGACCACCTCCTCGTCCTCCTCCTCTTGTCTCCTGCTGAATAACGCTGAACATCTGCAGAGTTCTTCCCATTCTTGTCCTCCTCTTCCTCCTCTTCATCCTCCATGTCCTCCATGACGGACTGGAGAAAGGAGCAGCGTGAGACCACCGAGGCGTTCCCTCCCAGACTCCTACTGGTCCGGTGATGGGGGGGAGCTGATTTAGGCGTGGAGGCTCCAGGCACCTGGAAGGAGTCGTTGAGTCTACTCTTCAGCTGCTCTTCCTCCTCCTCCTCTTCCTCACTGTCATAGATCACTGCTGCCCTCTTCCTCCTGGTAAACACGATGGACAATGGTAACGATGGTAAACACGTCCTGGCCGGGGACGGCTGGTCTGCAGAGACTCTCTGACAGAGACTTGTCAACGTGGAAGCTGCCGTTCATCTGAAGCTGAGACAGCAGCTTCTGCTCCTCTTCCTCAGTCTCCTCCTCCTCCAGAACATCGTCTCCGCTGTCCTCCAGCTGTAAGTTGAAGTCTCCGTGTAGGGAGTCCAGCTCAGGAGCAGGTCTGGGGGGTTCTGCTGTCAAGCTGCAGCTGGACTGGTGCAGGACTTAATGTCCTCCGTTCTCAGATGGAGGGAGGAGGTTCAGGTCCATCTCAGACCGGGAGCTTCCGTTCAGGTCCTCCTCCTCGCCTCCTGCTGGAACGTGTAACAGACTGTCTTCATGTCCCGGAGACTCAGCAGCCTGAGACATCTCTGCAGGTCCAGACGTCTCTGCAGGTCCAGACGTCTCTGCAGGTCCAGACGTCTTTGCGGATCCAGACTGGTCAACCAGTTTCTGCTGGTTTTCATCTCCAGAACCAGGCCGGTCCATCAGATTCTGCTGATTTTGCCCTCCAGAACCAGGCTGGTCCATCAGATTCTGCTGGTTTTCCTCTCCAGAACCAGACTAGTCCATCAGATTCTGCTGGTTTTGCTCTCCAGAACCAGGCTGGTCCATCAGATTCTGCTGGTTTTCATCTCCAGAACCAGGCTGGTCCATCAGATTCTGCTGATTTTGCTCTCCAGAACCAGGCTGGTCCATCAGATTCTGCTGGTTTTCCTCTCCAGAACCAGGCTGGTCCATCAGATTCTGCTGGTTTTCATCTCCAGAACCAGGCTGGTCCATCAGATTCTGCTGGTTTTCCTCTCCAGAACCAGGCTGGTCCATCAGATTCTGCTGGTTTTGCTCTCAGAACCAGACTGGTCCATCAGATTCTGCTGGTTTTCCTCTCCAGAACCAGGCCGGTCCATCAGATTCTGCTGATTTTGCTCTCCAGAACCAGACTGGTCCATCAGATTCTGCTGGTTTTGCTCTCCAGAACCAGGCTGGTCCATCAGATTCTGCTGATTTTGCTCTCCAGAACCAGACTGGTCCATCAGATTCTGCTGGTTTTCCTCTCCAGAACCAGGCTGGTCCATCAGATTCTGCTGGTTTTCATCTCCAGAACCAGGCTGGTCCATCAGATTCTGCTGGTTTTGCTCTCCAGAACCAGGCTGGTCCATCAGATTCTGCTGGTTTTGCTCTTCAGAACCAGACTGGTCCATCAGATTCTGCTGGTTTTGCTCTCCAGAACCAGACTGGTCTGTCAGATTCTGCTGGTTTTCATCTCCAGAACCAGACTGGTCTATCAGATTCTGCTGGTTTTCATCTCCTGAACCAGGCTGGTCTATCAGATTCTGCTGGTTTTCATCTCCAGAACCAGACTGGTCCATCAGATTCTGCTGGTTTTCATCTCCAGAACCAGGCTGGTCTATCAGATTCTGCTGGTTTTCATCTCCAGAACCAGACTGGTCCATCAGATTCTGCTGGTTTTCATCTCCAGAACCAGGCTGGTCCATCAGATTCTGCTGGTTTTCATCTCCAGAACCAGGCTGGTCCATCAGATTCTGCTGGTTTTGCTCTTCAGAACCAGGCTGGTCCATCAGATTCTGCTGGTTTTGCTCTTCAGAACCAGACTGGTCCATCAGATTCTGCTGGTTTTCATCTCCAGAACCAGGCCGGTCCATCAGATTCTGCTGGTTTTCATCTCCAGAACCAGACTGGTCTATCAGATTCTGCTGGTTTTCATCTCCAGAACCAGGCTGGTCCATCAGATTCTGCTGATTTTGCTCTCCAGAACCAGACTGGTCCATAAGATTCTGCTGGTTTTACTCTCCAGAACAAGGCTGGTCCATCAGATTCTGCTGGTTTTCATCTCCAGAACCAGGCTGGTCCATCAGATTCTGCTGGTTTTGCTCTCCAGAACCAGGCTGGTCCATCAGATTCTGCTGGTTTTGCTCTTCAGAACCAGACTGGTCCATCAGATTCCGCTGGTTTTCATCTCCAGAACCAGACTGGTCTATCAGATTCTGCTGGTTTTCATCTCCAGAACCAGACTGGTCTATCAGATTCTGCTGGTTTTCATCTCCAGAACCAGGCTGGTCTATCAGATTCTGCTGGTTTTCATCTCCAGAACCAGACTGGTCCATCAGATTCTGCTGGTTTTCATCTCCAGAACCAGGCTGGTCCATCAGATTCTGCTGGTTTTTATCTCCAGAACCAGGCTGGTCCATCAGATTCTGCTGGTTTTGCTCTTCAGAACAAGGCTGGTCCATCAGATTCTGCTGGTTTTGCTCTTCAGAACCAGACTGGTCCATCAAATTCTGCTGGTTTTTTCTCTCCAGAACCAGACTGGTCTATCAGATTCTGCTGGTTTTCATCTCCAGAACCAGACTGGTCTATCAGATTCTGCTGGTTTTCATCTCCAGAACCAGGCTGGTCTATCAGATTCTGCTGGTTTTCATCTCCAGAACCAGACTGGTCCATCAGATTCTGCTGGTTTTCATCTCCAGAACCAGACTGGTCCATCAGATTCTGCTGGTTTTCATCTCCAGAACCAGACTGGTCTATCAGATTCTGCTGGTTTTCATCTCCAGAACCAGGCTGGTCTATCAGATTCTGCTGGTTTTCATCTCCAGAACCAGACTGGTCCATCAGATTCTGCTGGTTTTCATCTCCAGAACCAGGCTGGTCCATCAGATTCTGCTGGTTTTCATCTCCAGAACCAGGCTGGTCCATCAGATTCTGCTGGGTTTGCTCTTCAGAACCAGGCTGGTCCATCAGATTCTGCTGGTTTTGCTCTTCAGAACCAGACTGGTCCATCAAATTCTGCTGTTTTTTTCTCTCAGAACCAGACTGGTCTATCAGATTCTGCTGGTTTTCATCTCCAGAACCAGACTGGTCTATCAGATTCTGCTGGTTTTCATCTCCAGAACCAGGCTGGTCCATCAGATTCTGCTGGTTTTGCTCTTCAGAACCAGACTGGTCCATCAGATTCTGCTGGTTTTGCTCTCCAGAACCAGACTGGTCTGTCAGATTCTGCTGGTTTTCATCTCCAGAACCAGACTGGTCTATCAGATTCTGCTGGTTTTCATCTCCTGAACCAGGCTGGTCTATCAGATTCTGCTGGTTTTCATCTCCAGAACCAGACTGGTCCATCAGATTCTGCTGGTTTTCATCTCCAGAACCAGGCTGGTCTATCAGATTCTGCTGGTTTTCATCTCCAGAACCAGACTGGTCCATCAGATTCTGCTGGTTTTCATCTCCAGAACCAGGCTGGTCCATCAGATTCTGCTGGTTTTCATCTCCAGAACCAGGCTGGTCCATCAGATTCTGCTGGTTTTGCTCTTCAGAACCAGGGCTGGTCCATCAGATTCTGCTGGTTTTGCTCTTCAGAACCAGACTGGTCCATCAGATTCTGCTGGTTTTCATCTCCAGAACCAGGCCGGTCCATCAGATTCTGCTGGTTTTCATCTCCAGAACCAGACTGGTCTATCAGATTCTGCTGGTTTTCATCTCCAGAACCAGGCTGGTCCATCAGATTCTGCTGATTTTGCTCTCCAGAACCAGACTGGTCCATAAGATTCTGCTGGTTTTACTCTCCAGAACAAGGCTGGTCCATCAGATTCTGCTGGTTTTCATCTCCAGAACCAGGCTGGTCCATCAGATTCTGCTGGTTTTGCTCTCCAGAACCAGGCTGGTCCATCAGATTCTGCTGGTTTTGCTCTTCAGAACCAGACTGGTCCATCAGATTCCGCTGGTTTTCATCTCCAGAACCAGACTGGTCTATCAGATTCTGCTGGTTTTCATCTCCAGAACCAGACTGGTCTATCAGATTCTGCTGGTTTTCATCTCCAGAACCAGGCTGGTCTATCAGATTCTGCTGGTTTTCATCTCCAGAACCAGACTGGTCCATCAGATTCTGCTGGTTTTCATCTCCAGAACCAGGCTGGTCCATCAGATTCTGCTGGTTTTTATCTCCAGAACCAGGCTGGTCCATCAGATTCTGCTGGTTTTGCTCTTCAGAACAAGGCTGGTCCATCAGATTCTGCTGGTTTTGCTCTTCAGAACCAGACTGGTCCATCAAATTCTGCTGGTTTTTCTCTCCAGAACCAGACTGGTCTATCAGATTCTGCTGGTTTTCATCTCCAGAACCAGACTGGTCTATCAGATTCTGCTGGTTTTCATCTCCAGAACCAGGCTGGTCTATCAGATTCTGCTGGTTTTCATCTCCAGAACCAGACTGGTCCATCAGATTCTGCTGGTTTTCATCTCCAGAACCAGACTGGTCCATCAGATTCTGCTGGTTTTCATCTCCAGAACCAGACTGGTCTATCAGATTCTGCTGGTTTTCATCTCCAGAACCAGGCTGGTCTATCAGATTCTGCTGGTTTTCATCTCCAGAACCAGACTGGTCCATCAGATTCTGCTGGTTTTCATCTCCAGAACCAGGCTGGTCCATCAGATTCTGCTGGTTTTCATCTCCAGAACCAGGCTGGTCCATCAGATTCTGCTGGGTTTGCTCTTCAGAACCAGGCTGGTCCATCAGATTCTGCTGGTTTTGCTCTTCAGAACCAGACTGGTCCATCAAATTCTGCTGTTTTTTTCTCTCCAGAACCAGACTGGTCTATCAGATTCTGCTGGTTTTCATCTCCAGAACCAGACTGGTCTATCAGATTCTGCTGGTTTTCATCTCCAGAACCAGGCTGGTCCATCAGATTCTGCTGGTTTTGCTCTCCAGAACCAGGCTGGTCCATCAGATTCTGCTGGTTTTCATCTCCAGAACCAGGCTGGTCTATCAGATTCTGCTGGTTTTCATCTCCAGAACCAGGCTGGTCTATCAGATTCTGCTGGTTTTGCTCTCCAGAACCAGGCTGGTCCATCAGATTCTGCTGGTTTTCATCTCCAGAACCAGGCTGGTCTATCAGATTCTGCTGGTTTTCATCTCCAGAACCAGACTGGTCCATCAGATTCTGCTGGTTTTCATCTCCAGAACCAGACTGGTCCATCAGATTCTGCTGGTTTTCATCTCCAGAACCAGGCTGGTCCATCAGATTCTGCTGGTTTTCATCTCCAGAACCAGGCTGGTCCATCAGATTCTGCTGGTTTTCATCTCCAGAACCAGGAAGATCCAAGCCCACCCAAGCAGCTGTTGTATTGAAGGAGTTTCCAGGCTGTGGATATGCAGGACGTGGTTTTGGATTTCCTGGTTTCTCTTTCTTTGACTTTTGTCTGTTGTGGTCTGTGGGCCATCTGGTCCAGGCGGGTTCTGCGTCTAGCATCATGATCTGTACGAGCTGCATCTGCAGAAGACAAAAACACAGCAGGTTTGCATGATGTTACCGAGTAAAACAGCTCTGAGTTTCTAACATGTCACTGCAAACTTTGTGATGCTTTCATTTAGATCTCGCTTTGAAAAGATGCGTTGAATGAGCCTGTGTCCTGGCCAATCAATGAGCCAGATTTTCTTCTTCTTTATTGCTTGTAAGCGATCATTTCAGAGAATATCACTCTTTAGTAAGTAGGTGTTATAACCTAACGTGGTGTGGAAGCACAGCAAATGAAAACTTTTTTCAGAACTTCTTGCCCATTCAAAACCAATTCCCCAGACTATACTGGTATAAATGCATCCGCACTTATTGTACGACCCAACCCCCACCCTCCCAGCTCAAATTTCAACCATTACAACTGTGTGTCTTGAAAAAGGAAGAGCAAATCCCCTGTTTAATATTTCTATCAAAATTAGACAATAGGCTTTATGTACAACTCCACTACTTCCTAAACTTAACCCAGCTCCTTTGTTCCTGTTTTTCATGACTGGACAAACTGATTAATCCAGGTGTGTCTGGCCATTGTAGTTGTGGTTACCGAGGTCAGTAATCCAGGTAACCGAGGTTACCTGGATTAACCAGTTTGTCCAGTAATGAAAGACAGAAATCAAAGGAGCTACTTTAAGTTCAGGGAGTAGTGGAGTTGTTCACATAGCCCATTTACACTAAAACTATCTGAAATATTGAAATACCCCATGCATGTTTTAAAAATCTATAATTAGGGCTGTAACAGTACACAAAAATCACGCTTCGGTATGTACCTCAGTACACAAGTCACAGTTGTTGTTTTTTGTTTGTTTGTTTTTTTGGTACAGTAATGGAATAAAATACAAGTATGTTTTATTAACAAGTTCACTTAAATTTAACATCAAATCTGGTTGTTTTGTTTGTTTTTCTGCCATATAGTTTGATCGAGAAAGAAAATAACCATAAATAAAGAAAATATTGTAAAATAAAATCCTGCTGTTTATTTTTTTTTACACTTTTAAATGAAAAATTGGAAAGAAAAACATGCTTTCTCCTCATCATTTGAGTTTTAGAATTAATGTCCCTTTCATTTCACTCATCCTCATCACAAAAACTAAACATCACGGCAGGTTACTCTTCTGCTCAGATTTCCTGAATAAAAAAATGCATAAATAATGGGGTGGGATTAGATACGCTCACTTTTGAACTTGTGTTTTTTTTTTTTTGTTGTTGTCATTGTTTTGTTGTTCTTTGTTTGTTTTCTGTTTTTTTTATATTGCCATCAAGTTCAAATAAACTTTGTCCAAAAGAAAAGTAACGTACTGCTTTTTCTACACTTGTTTGCGCTAAATGAGTCTGTTTTCTAGTCGTACAAGTAACAATCAGACTCGTGTGGTGTTGCTTTAGATGCGCTATGTTGGAAATGTTTCTGAGTTCATACCCGACCGAGTCGGCACGCTGCCTTTGTTTTGTCGCCTTCCCCCCCCCCCCCCCTCCTCCCTCTTCATCAAAACCGAGGTGCTCCTGGATGGGGAGGAGTGCTTCCTCCAGTTCAACTAGCTTATATGTTGTTAGGAGTTGTTAGAAACAGGATGGTAAGCGCGCCGCACCAAGTGGAGGTAAAGTTAAACCAGTCTGTCACTCAATGTCTGGTGTCACGCAAAAACTTAATGAAACAATAAAAAGCTAAATAAACATATCCTGCACCCAACAGTTCAGTACAGGGTCATGCCGAACCGAGAGTAGTGTAGCGAACGGTTTAACACAAATACTGTACACATGCCATTACAGCCCTACGATAGACCTTGTATGCAACTTTGAAAAGGTCCAAGGCTTTCTGAATATTCCCTTGTTTGGCAGCATTTTTGCCATTTGCAATCAATCTGAAAGAAGACAAGAACATAAAAGCAGGTTAGTCCTGTTATCAGATTTTGTGGTTACCCTGTACAGATGCAGGCATGAAAAAGTTCCCCTTTCAGCTGACTGCCAGCCACTTACCAGCCACTTACCAGCGACTTGTCTGCTAATTCAATTGCACAGAAAACAACTGTGTGCACAGGGGTAACGATTTCAGAGCATAAATGAACGCCGGAACAAGGACGTTTCCACACGCCAAGTTTGGACACCGTGCGTGATTACGTATTAGCGGGACAAATCGTTCAGCCAGTGATCTGCCAGAAGTGGTGCAGTAATAGTGCACGATTACTGCACCACTTCTGGCAGAAAAAGGAGGAACTTTTTCATGCCCGCATCTGTATAAAGCATTTTTTTTAAATAACATCCACGTTCCATAAATTATCTTAAAATCTCTACATCATTAGACAAACAACATTCTTCACTACATTACATTCTACATGTAAAGTCCCCCCAAGAAGAAGAACATACAAATGGGGGGAGTGGGGCGGTGGGACTTTATCCAGCCCGTTACCGAAGAGCTGGTTCCTGGTTTTTAACTGATAAAAATTGAGGGTCTTAAATATGTGGACCGTTTACATTTTTGTAGTTCTCCCTCGATCTTCTAGGGGCTGCAAAACAGAGCAAATCCCCACAGACTCCCACGTTAAAAACGCCAACTTCACAGCAGAAATAAACATGTTTAGAACAGAAATAAACATGTTTATAACAGAAATAAACATGCTTTCAGCCTGGTTCAAAACATCATTTTAGATTCAGGTTTACCTTCATGTCAACTGTGAGGGGGTTGATTTTTTTTTTTATAACTCATCCATTTAGATGTTATTTAATCTTGAAATTACACATAATTAAGGGCGGGTCCTTTGATTGACATGCGGCAGACTGGAAGCCCAGCCTGCTGACCGGTGGCTAACAGTTAGCTCCTTGTTAGCTCTCGGTAAGGTCTCTGTAGAAGAGTAGCACAACAGCGGTTTTTAGTCAGATAATAGCAAGTCTAAGCGTGTCTTACCTTTTCCCGCCGCTTAGGGGCCTAATCTTTGTTAGCTCCTGTTAGTTTTGAGTTAGCTCGGTTAGCTTTTAGCCCAGACTACATCAGCTGTCAATCATTTGCCACATGGCTTGGAGCAGCCTTGCCTTGGCCCATTTTAGTATTTTCCCTATTTCTTAGGGCTGAGAAGGGAAAACTGTGCTCTAACAGTGGAGATCAGGTAAACATTACTGTTTGAGCCTTCTTTTTGTCCTCTTTCTCCTCCATAAAGAGTGGTATGAGATTGTGAATTCAGTTCCTTCATTGTTGTGCCCAAACAACGTGGAGAGATTGAAGAATCAGAATTCAGTCCTAATTACAGTCCTTATCCAAGGTCACAAATTTGTGTCTCCTTCCCGACACCTCCGTTACACTTTGAGTTAAATGAACAACCAACAAAGTTATGTCTGAGTGTTTTATCCCACCTGTTGTATTTTTCCATCTTGTCCTCTGCGCTGATGGACAGAGACCTGTAAAGACAAAGTCCAGGTTACATGTTGTGGTGGTTTGTTCTATCATCTCTGCACTGTTTTACCTTCATGAAACGATCCAGAGCAGGCAAAGGTGATACAGCTTATTAAAAAGAATTTTTCTGAAAATAAAATAAATGCTATCTTGGCTTTTCAGCCATATTATCGCACAAAAGTAAAATTGTTGTATTTCAGAAAACTTGTTTATGATTCATTTACAGATTGACAAGATTTTTACAGAAATGTGTGGCATTTAATTACAGAAAACATTTTTTTCAGAAAGGATAGTTTTACAATAAATGGAAGAATAGACAAATTAATTGTCAATTGTTGTTATTATTATTATCATCATTATTATCAAAAATAAAACCTTTGTTATATTTAGTATTTAATTGTAAGTGTATTACTAAGTTGTAATGTATTAATAAAGTAGCCTAAGTATAGATAGAGTACTGATTAATTCTAAAGCTATTATAATTTTCATTATTATTTTTTTTTATCAGTTTTATGTTAGTTATTTTGTTTGTGTTGGAAAATCAAAGAAACTAACTTTATCAATTTTAATTGATTTTTATAAATGTCGATTAAGATATATTTTGTCCAATTTTTCCTAGTAAATGATAAAACCTTCTTTGGTTACGTTACATGTTGGAGGAGGAGCTACTTCTTTAGCCTCCGCCCACCGACAAAGGCACCAACTGTTCTCTTTTACGTCCGCTGGCTGCAAATATTTATGGATCCGCACCTACAACTGGAACTATCTGATACCGACATCAACCATGAGCGGCAGAGGAAAAGGAGGTAAAGGTCTGGGTAAAGGAGGCGCTAAGCGCCACCGGAAAGTACTCCGGGACAACATCCAGGGAATCACCAAACCCGCCATCCGCCGTCTGGCTCGCCGTGGGGGAGTGAAGCGAATCTCCGGTCTGATCTACGAGGAGACCCGCGGAGTCCTCAAGGTCTTCCTGGAGAACGTGATCCGCGATGCCGTCACCTACACCGAGCACGCCAAGCGGAAGACCGTGACCGCCATGGACGTGGTCTACGCCCTGAAGAGGCAGGGCCGGACTCTGTACGGCTTCGGAGGTTAAACCATCCACCATCTATGAACCACAACGGCTCTTTTCAGAGCCACCTACTTCATCTGAGAGCATCAATCTCTAATCTAAGTTTGCAATGTTGATGGCCTAAATTCACACAAGGTGAATCTTTCTGTACACCTGAGAAATGTTGCATGTAATTGCAAAGTTTGTTTTTGTCGCACTAATGTTTTTGGTAAAAAAAAAACACTTAACTGAATTGATAAAAGCTTACATGTTGTCTTCAAGGTAGTGATGGGGAGTTCAGCTCTTGTTGTTTGGACTCCCAGACGGCTCTTCATTTAAGATTTTTGGCCACCTTCTTGCAATAATTGAACATTTTCTTTTCTGAGAAGCCCTAAAATTCTGTGTTGTACAAACGTTTTGATAAGGACAGAACATATTAATGAACAGACGTAGCAACAAAGATCAACTCGTTTGGATTACAGATGGAAAGCTATTTAATCAGTAGTTCTAGGTAGAAAGTTCTTTATTTCACAATTAAGAGACACAACTAACCAATGATGGAAGGTTCAGCTCTTTTCAGAGAGTTGGCTCTTGACTCCTGAACTTATTTGTAGCCATATATTTTGCAATAAACTAATTGTTTGTGTAAACATTTATGCATTCAATATTTTCTATGACAATTTAAAGAGCAACTGGTAGGTTAAGAGCATGGTTAATGGTTTGCATGAAGCATTTTGGATTGTAGAAGTCCACAATGTCGTTTTAACTGCTTTAATGTCTAAAACGGACGTGATGTGTACGGTGCTCCGTGATGTGCAGCCTGCGGTTAACGCGGCAAAACAGACTAGAGAGAGGAGGAAGAGGGTTTTTTTTTTTTTTTTTTTAAAGATTTGAAGGACCTGATCCATCCAGTTCTGAACCAGAAGCTACTTACAGGGTCTCTGGCATCCAGCAGAGGTCACTGACTGCAGACAGGCAGCAGATTCAGTCCTGGACCAGTAAAAACAAACGGCATGTAAGTGAGTTTATTTTCTCCACATCAGCTTCTGAACTGGACGATAAAACCTGGTTAAGCTGCAGAGCAGCGAAAATGGAGATTGCAGCAGCTGATGGTTTGATATCAACACTTTGTCCATAGTCTACATCACACGTTCCGATGTAAAATCGGAACAGCTGATGGTGATGATGATGTCGTCGCCGGCAAAACTCAGCCTCGTGAAGTCGCGGGTCCAACTTGTGTCAGAGCGGTCGGCTGTGTGTTTCTCTGCACTTTAAGACATCGTGGGTTGCAGGAATTAGAAACTTGTGTGAAATCCTGCGACCGCTGTGAGGGCGTTTGGGGCAGAGCTGCTGCTGCTGGCTTCAAACTCCTACTGAGCATGTGCAGCATAGAGCGCAGCGCAAGTTAACTGGCCTTGGATTAATCCATCGCTCCGCTGGTTTAAAGTAGAGCTGGGCGCTACCAGGAATTTTGGTATCGATCCGATACCAAGTAAATACAGGGCCAGTATCGCCGATATCGATACCGATACTTTTTTACATTTAAGCTTCATAGATCCAAAGGATCCAAAAAAAAAACTAGGATAGAATTTCGTTAAACTCAGCACTCGGGGAATTGGGAAATAGTAATGAGCTATAGTACCTGTATGTAATCATTCTGTATTTATTTCACACGTAACACAAAAGGGTACTTATATGCAATCAAGTGTGAGCTGTATCATATTTAGTATATTTGTTTCAATTCCAGAAAATCATTAATCTAGTTTTTTACTAGTCCACCTCTTATGATATTATATCTTCTAATCCTTATGTATAATTTTGCACTGTGTGCACTTGCCTGTTGCTTTAAAGTAATTCTATAAATTTCCCTGTTTTGGAATAATCAAAGCTTTATCTAATGTTAGATAACATTTTTCGATGGAATAAATGTACTAGATTATTTCAATGTCTTAATTATAATTTTTAGTTTTTCCAGTAGCATTTGACTTAAGTAACATGCACTTTGAAAAAGTAATATGAACTGATGCTGAAGATGACCACTCTCAATTTCATTTCATAATGTCTTTCTGTTCCTGCAGCTCCGTGTTTTCTACTGCATGGGTTTCCATGTGCGTGTAGAGGTTTGTTGTGTTTTTACTGTATTTAACGACCCCGTTGCGATCTCTACAGCTCGCCATCGTTCCATTTTCTGCAATAAAATAAAGCCAAACAGCGCTTCTCTTCGTCATTTCGATACTCCGCTGTCTCGAGGAAAGGAGAGGGCGAGTGCGTGTGCCAGGCTAAGCCGACCTATAAGGCTGTTTGGCTGCCGCTGAGCCATGTGATGGTGCAACAACTAAAGACAAAAGGGGGGAGAGTGCTGCTCCCTGCTCTGTGACAGCGCATCGCTACTCCAGACTTTTATTAATCCGTTTGCGCAGCAGTGAGTGCGTGCGGGAGAGGGAAAAAAAAGGCTTGAGTATCGATCTTTTTACACGAGTATCGTTCAATATCAATACCAGCGTTGGTATCGATAATATCGATATTGGTATCGATCCGCCCACCTCTAGTTTAAAGATAAATAAACCAAAGTGGGAGTGTTTGGGACTCAGGAGATGAAGATCTCACCACCATTCCTGGTTTTATCAGTCTTCTCTTCGCGAAGCGTCTCCCTCACCAGTAAAGCAACGCGAGCTTCACAGGTCACCGGCGCTGAACAGCCTCCGTAACTAGTCATGTCCACAAAAAATAAAATAAAAAAATCCCTTCACTACCCCGCAATACGCCCCACTTGGATAGTCTACTGTTCGGTGTTTGTTTTCCTCAAGAAAGTGGCTGCAGCTGCTGCAGGACGAGTGAAAGGCGGCTGCTCGTTAGGAAAAGTGGACACGATGTCCGGACTTGAATCTGTGCCACCTGCACAAACACTTGTATTCACCATGCTGATGTTGCAGAATTGGTGTTGATGTAGAATATGTAGTTAAGAGTGCATTGGTGGCCTCTGTAGTGACACCCACCTCCAAAAAAAAAAATAAAAAAATGGGAGGGTTACAGATAGGGATGGGCGATACTGAAATTTTGCATGTTGATACGATACCAGTAGTTTATGGTACTTTTTAAATCAATATCAATACTGATATTTCCCTTTAAAGACAACCACATTGTACAGTTTGCATTAATATCTTGAATGCAATGCAATATTAAATATAAGCAAAACGTGAGAACACAAGTACTGGAAAAATGTTTTTAAAACAAATGATATTGATAATGAAATTAAAGATGACTTTCACAAATGACTTTCTGACTGGAAGACATTCTCAAACTCATCTAAAGAAGTCAAACCAAGCGGGCTGAAATCTACTTTACTCACCTTTCCAGCTTCTTAGAAACTTCTTCCAGCTCCTGGTTTTCCGGATGATCCTCCATTCTGGATGTGCAGCAACAAACTGAGACGCTCGCAGCTCAGCCCAGAGGATTTATAGACCCTGATGAGCTTGTTGTCTTTTGAATGAAAGTTTCCTCAAATCAAATGAGCTTCTTTGATGATGTTGTCCAATCATGGCGAACAAACAAAAAGGGAAACGCTCACAAGGAAATTCATGCCTTACTTTTGCTTTCACAACACACTGGAAAGTCCTGGAAACCTTCCGCCGCCTCATCAAACATCTGGATTTGATCAAACTTAACGACAAATGCTGAACATGAGGGCACCGCATAAAACTCATTTAGAATAACTTCATACACAACAGTTATTCAAACATGACAGAAGAGTAAAATCATCTGCTGGTCAGATAACATGTTAAAAACTACCTGCATTCTGGATCCCATCCCAACCAAGTTGCTAAAGGAAGTCTTTCCTTTGATTAACACTTACCTACTAGATCTGATTAATTCATCACTATTGGCAGGATATGTACCTCAGTCCTTTAAGACTGCAGTAATAAAACCTTTACTTAAAAAACCTACTCTTGACTCAGGAGAATTAGCTAATTATAGACCGATATCCAACCCCCCCTTTATGTCTAAAATTCTTGAGAAAACAGTTTCAGCTCAACTTTGTGCCCATCTGAGCAGAAATAATCTGTTTGAAAAGTTTCAGTCTGGTTATAGAGCTCATCATAGCACAGAGACGGCACTGGTGAAGGTTACTAATGATCTTCTCATGGCTTCAGATAAAGGATTCCTGTCCGTACTTGTCCTGTTAGATCTCAGTGCTGCATTCGACACCATTGATCACAACATTCTGCTGCAGAGACTTGAACATGTTATTGGAATTAGAGGAACTGCATTAGATTGGTTCAAGTCATACTTATCTGATAGATTTCAGTCTGTTAATGTCAACAACGAGTCTTCATCACACACCAGAGTAACTCATGGAGTTCCTCAGGGTTCTGTGCTCGGACCAATTCTCTTCACATTATATATGCTTCCTTTGGGTAATATCATCAGACAACATGGCATAAATTTTCATTGTTATGCAGACAACACTCAGATATACTTATCTATGAAGCCTGATGAAACCAATCAGTTTGTTAGATTACAAAGATGTCTTAGTGACATAAAGACCTGGATGACCCTGAACTTTCTGCTTCTAAATTCAGACAAGACCGAGGTTATAGTCTTTGGTCCTGAAAAACTCAAGACTAAATTATCTAGCTTTAAAGTTGATCTGTATGGCATTAATTTGGCTTCCAGCACCACAGTGAAGAATCTTGGAGTCATTTTTGACCAGGATTTGTCTTTCAACTCCCATATAAAACAGGTTTCTAGAACCGCCTTCTTTCACCTACGTAATATTGCTAAAATTAGGAACATCCTCTCTCAGGACGATGCAGAAAAACTAGTCCATGCTTTTGTTACTTCCAGATTGGATTACTGTAATTCCTTATTATTTGGCTGCCCCAAATATGGCTGAAAAGTCTCCAGCTGATCCAGAATGCTGCAGCGAGGGTTCTGACTAGAACCAGCAGGAGAGATCATATTTCTCCAGTTCTAGCTTCTCTTCATTGGCTCCCTGTTAAATCCAGGATAGAATTTAAAATTCTTCTTCTCACATATAAAGCTCTCCATGACCAAGCTCCATTATATATTAGAGATCTCATAGTTCCAGATATTCCAAACAGAGCACTTTGCTCTCAGACTGCAGGTCTGCTGGTGGTTCCAAGGGTCTCTAAGAGTAGAATGGGAGGCAGAGCGTTTGGCTATCAAGCCCCCCTATTATGGAATCAGTTACCACTTCAGGTTCGGGAGGCAGACACCCTCTCTACCTTTAAGATCAGGCTGAAAACCTTCCTTTTTGATAAATCTTATAGTTAGGGATGGCTAGCATCCCTTAGTTAAGCTGCTATAGGTTTAGACTGCTGCGGGACATCCATGATGCACTGGGCTCTTCCTCTCCCATGATGCACTGGGCTCTTCCTCTCCCACCATCTCTGCTTCTCCATGTAGAAACTTGTGACAGTATTGCATCATTAACTGTGTTCTCCTCTCTCAGCAGATCTGGCTGGATAACGTTGCAGTGTTTGTTGGTCTCCCTTTCTGTCTTCTCCCCCCAGCCGGTCGGGCAGTGGCCGCCCTACCTGAGCCGGGTTCTGCCGGAGGTTTTTCCTCCCTGTTAAAGGGTGTTTTCCTTCCCACTGTCGCCACCCCTCCGTGCTTGCTCAGGATGGGGGATTGGACCGGGTCAAGTCAAGATTCGATCCAATCTGTTGGTTTCCTTAACTAGGCTATTATGAATCTGACCTGAATTTTTCTGTCTGTTTAAGCGCCCTGAGGTGATACTGTCATGAATGGACGCTATACAAATAAAGTTGAATTGAATTGAATTGAAAATTGAATAGAGAAGCAGATGATTCAGTCAAACATGAGGAGATGGATCATCTCTGTAAACAGCTCTCCCTGGCAAAACAAACTGCTTGTCTCAATGTGACTTTCCTGTATAAATAAAGTTTTAAAAAATGATCAAAAATCCAAGCAGACATTTCAGAAGTTGAACAATAAAAAGTATACTGATGAAGTAAATAATTCTGTCTTAATGCCCATGCTTTTTCAATATATATATATATACATGACAGCATTTCCAGAGGAATTCTGACCTGTCTTATGTCCAGAGCAGAACTGTGAGGATTATTGTGGCACCGCAATCTCTCCCATTTGTATCAGTGTCCTTTTACAGCTGTGTGAAAAGGTTTTTGCCCCCTTCCTGATTTCTTACTTTTTTTGCATGTTAGTCACACTAAAGAAATTTGGGTGGGAAATTTTTTAAGTTTAAAAAACGGTTAAATGTTTTAGATCATCAAACAAATTTAAATGTGAGACAAAGATAACACAAGTAAACAGAAAATGCATTTTTTAAATGAAGATTTTTATTTTTTTAATGGCCCTGCGTGAAAAAGTGCGACTAACATGCAAAAAGAAATCAGGAAGGGGGCAAACACTTTTTAACACAGCTGTTTATATTACGTATTACCATCTGATCTCCTATCAGGCCTGATCCAGGTGACGTGGTTATCACCAGCCATGTTTCTTTGTGATGTAATGCTGTTTTCCAGAGTAGAAAAATGTGTTTACTTTCCCAGATAGTATGTATAAAAGCTTCCAGGATCTGCTTGACATTCCAGTATAAACTACTGGAACTACTGGAGGCCGATTTGATGGAGTAAAATAAAATCTGTGCACCATCTTACACTGAATGAATTCTCCTCTAGACCTATGTTTCATTATCATTGATCCTGCTGCCAGAAATCCTCTGACTTTCACAGAAATCCTTCTGCATACTTTTAAATCATTTACCAAGTGGATGTCTTGTGTGTGATAGATGAATGGGCTCAGTTATCAGAAGTTACCTCTAACAATGCAATCTTTAATCTGCAGGTATGTCCAAAAGTTACCTTTCCCTTCAATATCAACATAAGCACACGTTCTGAAAGAAACTAGGACTCCACACGGATTCAAAACATGCAGTCTTTTTCCACCTCTGAGAGTTTTGGACGATGAAATGGTAAAAAGCAGCTTATCAGATAGCTTCTGTATCACATGATGGTGGTAGCCTATCAGATTCTACCTTCAGAATCACATGATGGTGGTAGCCTATCAGATTCTACCTTCTGAATCACATGATGGTGGTAGCCTCTCAGATTCTAGCTTCTGTATCACACGATGGTGGTAGCCTATCAGATTCTAGCTTCTGTATCACATGATGGTGGTAGCCTATCAGATTCTAGCTTCTGTATCACATGATGGTGGTAGCCTATCAGATTCTAGCTTCTGTATCACATGATGGTGGTAGCCTATCAGATTCTACCTTCTGAATCACATGATGGTGGTAGCCTCTCAGATTCTAGCTTCTGTATCACATGATGATGGTAGCCTATCAGATTCCAGCTTCTGTATCACATGATGGTGGTAGCCTATCAGATTCCAGCTTTTGTATCACATGAAGAAAATAGCCTATCAGATTCCAGCTTCTGTATCACATGATGGTGGTAGCCTATCAGATTCTAGCTTCTGTATCACATGATGGTGGTAGCCTATCAGATTACAGCTTCTGTATCACATGATGGTGGTAGCCTATCAGATTCTAGCTTCTGTATCACATGATGGTGGTAGCCTATCAGTTTCTAGCTTCTGTATCACATGATGGTGGTAGCCTATCAGATTCTAGCTTCTGTATCACATGATGGTGGTAGCCTATCAGATTCCAGCTTCTGTATCACATGAAGACGATAGCCTATCAGATTCTAGCTTCCGTATCACATGATGGTGGTAGCCTATCAGATTCTAGCTTCTGGATCACATGATGGTGGTAGCCTATCAGATTCTAGCTTCTGTATCACATGATGGTGGTAGCCTATCAGATTCTAGCTTCTGTATCACATGATGGTGGTAGCCTATCAGTTTCTAGCTTCTGTATCACATGATGGTGGTAGCCTATCAGATTCTACCTTACGGATCACATGATGGTGGTAGCCTATCAGATTCTAGCTTCTGTATCACATGATGGTGGTAGCCTATCAGATTCTACCTTATGGATCACATGATGTTGGTAGTCTATCAGATTTTTGCTTCTGTATCACATGATAGTGGTAGCCTATCAGTTTCTAGCTTCTGTATCACATTGTGGTGGTAGCCTATCAGATTCTAGCTTCTGTATCACATGATGGTGGTAGCCTATCAGATTCTACCTTCTGAATCACATGATGGTGGTAGCCTCTCAGATTCTAGCTTCTGTATCACATGATGATGGTAGCCTACCAGATTCCAGCTTCTGGATCACATGATGGTAGTAGCCTATCAGATTCCAGCTTTTGTATCACATGAAGAAAATAGCCTATCAGATTCCAGCTTCTGTATCACATGATGGTGGTAGCCTATCAGATTCTAGCTTCTGTATCACATGATGGTGGTAGCCTTTCAGATTACAGCTTCTGTATCACATGATGGTGGTAGCCTATCAGATTCTAGCTTCTGTATCACATGATGGTGGTAGCCTATCAGTTTCTAGCTTCTGTATCACATGATGGTGGTAGCCTATCAGATTCTAGCTTCTGTATCACATGATGGTGGTAGCCTATCAGATTCCAGCTTCTATATCACATGAAGACGATAGCCTATCAGATTCTAGCTTCCGTATCACATGATGGTGGTAGCCTATCAGATTCTAGCTTCTGGATCACATGATGGTGGTAGCCTATCAGATTCTAGCTTCTGTATCACATGATGGTGGTAGCCTATCAGATTCTACCTTATGGATCACATGATGGTGGTAGCCTATCAGTTTCTAGCTTCTGTATCACATGATGGTGGTAGCCTATCAGATTCTACCTTCTGGATCACATGATGGTGGTAGCCTATCAGATTCTAGCTTCTGTATCACATGATGGTGGTAGCCTATCAGATTCTACCTTATGGATCACATGATGTTGGTAGTCTATCAGATTTTTGCTTCTGTATCACATGATAGTGGTAGCCTATCAGTTTCTAGCTTCTGTATCACATTGTGGTGGTAGCCTATCAGATTCTAGCTTCTGTATCACATGATGGTGGTAGCCTATCAGATTCTACCTTCTGAATCACATGATGGTAGTAGCCTATCAGATTCCAGCTTCTGTATCACATGAAGATGATAGCCTATCAGATTCCAGCTTCTGGATCACATGATGGTAGTAGCCTATCAGATTCCAGCTTTTGTATCACATGAAGAAAATAGCCTATCAGATTCCAGCTTCTGTATCACATGATGGTGGTAGCCTATCAGATTCTAGCTTCTGTATCACATGATGGTGGTAGCCTATCAGATTACAGCTTCTGTATCACATGATGGTGGTAGCCTATCAGATTCTAGCTTCTGTATCACATGATGGTGGTAGCCTATCAGATTCTAGCTTCTGTATCACATGATGGTGGTAGCCTATCAGATTCCAGCTTCTGGATCACATGAATACGATAGCCTATCAGATTCTAGCTTCTGTATCACATGATGGTGGTAGCCTATCAGATTCTAGCTTCTGGATCACATGATGGTGGTAGCCTATCAGATTCCAGCTTCTGTATCACATGATGGTGGTAGCCTATCAGATTCTACCTTACGGATCACATGATGGTGGTAGCCTATCAGATTCTAGCTTCTATACCACATGATGGTGATAGCCTATCAGATTCTAGCTTCTGTACCACATGATGGTGGTAGCCTATCAGATTCTAGCTTCTGTATCACATGATGGTGGTAGCCTATCAGATTCTACCTTATGGATCACATGATGTTGGTAGTCTATCAGATTTTTGCTTCTGTATCACATGATAGTGGTAGCCTATCAGTTTCTAGCTTCTGTATCACATTGTGGTGGTAGCCTATCAGATTCTAGCTTCTGTATCACATGAAGATAGTAGCCTATCAGATTCTAGCTTCTGTATCACATGATGGTGGTAGCCTATCAGATTTTAGCTTCTGGATCACATGATGGCTGTAGCCTATCAGATTCCACCTTCTGGATCACATGATAGTGGTAGCCTATCAGATTCTACCTTCTGGATCACATAATGGTGGTAGCCTATCAGATTCTAGCTTCTGTGTCACATGATGGTGGTAGCCTATCGGATGTCATTATGATGACGTTTTGGTATCTTTCAGGTTATTGCACATTATATTTTGGTAAATTTATAATATAACTATTACATTTTATATATGAACATTTTCCACTAAATAATTTTACATGATTTTAATGTGTACTTAAGTTTTTTAATCTTATTTCTGTTTAAATTACTCATCAATATAATTTATTATTGTTTTAAAAGTCTTTCTTTCCAGTACTTTGGTTCTCAAGTTTCATTTATATCTATTATAGCTGTTGGATTCAAGATATTAATGAAAACTGTAGCCTACAATCATGTGATTTTCTTTAAAGGGGGAAAAAAAAAGTATTGGTACCAATTTCGGTATTGGCTTCCAGTTGTTTCATTTCTTGTTCTCACAGTGCTCAGTCCCAGATCTGCTTATGGCAGAAGTTTGATTTGATTGGCTCGCATGGCGGCCATCCAGCCAATCACACATGAGGAAATAGGATCATACCATTATGTGAAAATGAAGAGGGGGAGATGCTCCACTGAGAGAGACAGTGGAACAGACAAGAGACGGAGTCCATCACACCATCATGTAATACATCTATGGAAGACAGCCGAAGCAAGGCAGCATCTGGCTGCAGCTTGAAGACAGAAAAATGTACAAAATAAGGCAATTTTAAGTCAAGATGTGACAATCATTAACGAATCAGTTCTTATGAACATCTCTTTTAAATGAACAAAGACAATCGGATCTCAGTTATGAGCCATTCATTTAGGAACCATTCTTTCTTATCCAAATTTTCCACCCCACCTTCACGTGACGTGTGTGTCATCATTGGAGTCTGATGTGCAACACGCTTCATTCATGTGAAGCCACCTATGGGCAGAAAGTCAGAAACTGTGGGTTCCAAAACATCAACTAAGATTTACAGTTTATACAATAGTTATACTTTTCCTGCATTTGTTTAAATAAAACATTTAGCAGATTTTATATGGTAGTTTTTCATCAGCTTTCACTCTTGAGGTTTTTTGCATGGAAGATATTTGAAGTCATAAATGTTTTGGCAAGTAAAAATCCAACATAGTGATGTTACTGTCAAAGCTCAGAGATATAGAGCCAATTTATAAAAGATTTACAATAAAAACAAGAGATTAATGAAAATTATGACCAGTAATTCAGAATATTTACTTTAAACCGAGTTTATATTGATGGGGTGCGTAAGTCTGAATCATTCCAATACAGACCTTGCTTTATAAATTGCTACCAGTGATTATTTTCCTGATAGAGATTAGTTACTACTGATTAAATTCTGAATTAAAAACCACTGAATGAAAAATAAGAGCGAGCCAGTCTGTTGAACGGTTCTTTTGAAGAAACAGTTCCTCAAGATCCGGCTCCCTTTCAGAGAGCAATAAATCCCATCTCTAATATTCAGGCTTCTTATAAAACACAGACTAGTGATGTGCCTATCGCTACAGTAATATTGATATTTCCGATACCAGTCTTTTATTTTCTAGAGTCAATTTTTAATGTCAGAATATTGATTTTTAAGTAATTTTTTGTAAATATGAGGTTTTTTCCAAACTATACTATCTTTTATCTGTCTGCTAGTTCCAGATTGTGTCAGGATAAATTAGAATAAGACATCTATTTATGTATAGGATGTCTTAATATTTTTGTATTTTACCATTAAGTTTTATGTACAAAGTATTCTACAAAAATGTAAACTATGAATTTATTTTCATCTAACCTTTGTCTTTCCAGTTACAAAATCAAATGTTTTTTAAAGCAGGGTGGGGCCAACATGGCAGCAGTAACAAACATCGAAGTACACATTAAAACAATAACACAATATAAAAGTAAGCATTTACCAGGACAAAGTATTACATATGCAGCAAACTGCACAACCCACATCTGCATCACCACGTCTGGATCACGAGTATCTGAGAGGACTACGAGGGCCTGCTTGATGGGGAAGTCCGTTTTCAAAGCAATTTTTAAAAACAGATTAAGTTTTTGTTCAAAGTATTGGCATCAGATCAGTTTCGCCGATACTAGTTTCAATTTTATTTGGCACAGTTTCGGAAAGCAATTAAATGGAATCACGCATTACTAACACTGACTGCTAAAAAAGTTTAATTTAAACCACTCATTTTAGCGAAGTTAATGCAAACTAGGGCCACAAAACATTTTAGATTAGAAGCAGTTCAGGAGTCAAAAGAACAGATTCTTTTGAGAGCTGCACCAAAAGAGCTAGCTCCCTGAAAAGAACTGAACTTCCCATCATAAACCATTCCTTCCTGCCGTTTCGTCCACAGATCAAAGTTTAAACTATATTGAGACATATCACCAATAAGTCACTTTAAATAAAATTTGGATCTTTTTTTTTTAAAACCTTTGAAGTTAACATGTGTATTCTTATCGTATTTCCGTGTAAATCTTATGTATAAGTGGTTATCAACTTTGTAAATCTTGTCTGGAACAAGGAATCATGTCTTCAGGAGTATGGGGGCTCTGAGAAGAGCCTTTGTTGGAGGGAGTTTGCGGGTTAATCAGCGTTTACTTCTTGGCCTTCTTCGCTGCGGGTTTCTTGGCTGCGGGCTTCTTTGCGGCAGCTTTCTTGGCTGCGGGCTTCTTTGCGGGCTTCGCCTTCTTGGGGGCGGGCTTCTTGGGGCTCTTCTTCACCACCTTCTTGGGGGCTTTCTTGGCCGGAGCCTTCTTGGGGGACTTCTTGGCTGCGGGCTTCTTGGCGGCCGGCTTCTTGGCCGCGGCGGTCTTCTTGGGGGCGGGCTTCTTGGCTTTGGCGGGGGCCTTCTTCTTCACCACCTTCTTGGCCGGTTTAGCGGCTTTGGGCTCCTTCTTGGCGAGCTTGAAGGAACCGGAGGCCCCCGTTCCTTTGGTCTGGCTCAGGGTGCCTTTAGTGACCAGCTTGGTGACGGCGGTGTTGATGCGTTTGTTGGCCTTGCTCACGTCCACTCCTTTCCCGGCCAGCACCTTCTTCAGCGCCGCCAGAGACATCCCCTTCCTCTCTTTGGACTCGGCCACGGCGGCCACGATGAGCTTGGGCAGGCTGGGTCCGTCCTTCTTGCGGGGAGCAGATTTCTTCTTCGGGGACTTGGCGGCTTTGGCCGGCGCTGCGGGAGCTTCTTCTGCCATGTCTGCGTTGGTCTCGCGCTGTTCGTCTGAACGTCTCGCGCTTAGAGCCGGGGCGGGACTTATAACAGCCATGAGAACCGTGGAGAGGCAACCCGCTCCCAGCGCTGCTGCCGCATCAAACCTGGACACACTTGTGTTTTCTCCGCCGCCTTTTCTGATCAAAATCCCGAGAAATGCGAGGATTTTGACCGGGAGAGTAACTGGGGGAGGGAGGAAACTTTTGTCCCTCCAGACTGAGATCATATTCGGCTTCCAGGACTTTTTCTTTTATTTGCAGAACGATGCAAACGTGTCGGATTCTCGGTCACTTTCAGCGGCTCATGGCGACTTTTCTCCACTTTTGGTCTCCTAAAATATATAAAAGCGCTTTGTATGAGATGTGAGAGCGGTGTTGCTGTTAGCAGAGACATCTGTGGACAGAGTCAAAGTGAAAATGTCCCGCTGCTGGGTTTTGTTGAGGTGTAACGGAGCCGGTTGTCGGTGGAAGTAAACACACGGACGCGGTCGCTGCTCGGAGGTTCATGCCCCAGATGATCCTCTGGAACAGACTCCTCTAAATCTCCTCTAGACGGAGATTTAACAGCAGCCACCAAAACACACATAAAAACAAAACAAATACATAAATGATGGCTAAGTAATAGAATAGAATAATCAGATAAACAGGAACTGTTGTTTTAAAAAGGTTTTAAGACCTTCGACCATGCCACCTATAAACATGAAAACAAATGAAGACCTGACTTACAAGAACAATGATTATAGAGCTGAAATTATAATCCTGTCCAATCCAAGTTATTGTTTGAATATTTTTCTTCCACCACTGAAAGTCCTAAGTTTGTTTACTGTTGTGTTGTTGTGTTGGTCCAGAACAAATCTACACAACTGCTCATCAGCTTCAGCAAGAGAAATCACATCTGATGTGAAGATGTGATTTCTTCACATCTTCACATCAGCAGCAGCACTTTCATCAGACCTAACAAGTTCAGATGGAGAAAATTACATTAAAGAAGTCGAAAAATGAGAGAAAGTATTATTATAAGAGTCATATTTTATCATTTCTCCTCACAGTTGTTTGTTTACTACATCCCCATTAGCCACTGACTTTTCACCGCAGCTACTCTTTCTGGGGTCAGCAACATTAACTTCATTCACCAATTTAAAAACATAAACATAAAAGCTCACAACTCACACGTATTAAAAGGACACCTGGTTACAAAATAAATCAGTTAATCAGTACTATCACAACCAACTCAATGTCATGGTGTACCCCAAGGTTTGGTGCTTGGTCCACTATGGAGTTTATTTTGTGTTTTAATGAAATTTCATTAAAACACAAAATAAACTCCATAGTCCCCTCCTGTTTATCCTGTATATAATAAAATTGTTGAGACACTATATATATACTTATACATAATACATATATATATGTATATATATATATATATATATATATATATATATATATATATATATATATATATATATACACACACATATATTTTGGTTGAGTAAGCAAAGATAGCTTTAACTTCTTTTTAAAGCTTACCATATTACTATCTATTATTATCTAATACCAGAATTTCTGGAAATGCTGTCCATGCCACCAAAGTTCTGTAATGTAAATGATATGAAAAATACTTTATTTAGCCCAGGAAATTCAACAGTTAGTAATAGTAATTCAGTTACCTCTGTTTTAAATTAGTCTCCATTTAGGTAAATCAAATCAACCTACTGGACTACCTCATATTGTGGCTGTGTACGTCTGAAAATACTTTCTTCCATCTATATTATCTGAATTATTCCATTATATATATTTTAAATATGTTATTCTTCCTTTTACGCATTTTTATTTTTGCTTTAATCTCCATGTATGAGTATGTGCATGTAGGTATGAGTATGCAGAGCTATGTATATTTATATGTGTGTGTGTATATTGTATATGTGTACATATATGGGAGGTTGTGTATAGGTATGCATATGTGTATTTGTGTTTACATGGATGTGTTATTTATAGTGTTTACTTGTGTGTATTCCTGCCCTATGTGTCTTTATATTGTCCCATGGGGACAATAAAGTGTGTCTTGACGTGTCAGAGAACTGATAACAGGACGAGAAGAAACTTACCATCCAGCATCAGATATGATGTCACACTGGAGGCTGAGGAAGATGAAGTTTCTCTCAAACTTTCCTGAAGTTCTGGGTCCAGTATAAACAGGAATTCTTCATCCAAGAAAGATGGAAGTTATTTCCATTTGTAGTGAGATAGTACTTAGTGTACTTCCTGTGTACAGTATTTGTACACACTTTTTATTGTATAACTGTTTAAAGGGAATAAAATATACAAGGACAGATTCTTCAGCAGTTTAGTGTTTTACTTCATGCGAACATTAAAAGGTTAAAAGACTAGAAAAAGGTCAAGTTCCTGAATTCGGTGACGATCAGTCACTTCAGAGATTTCCTTCGGTTAGATTTCAAAAGTCTTCCCCCCAAAAATTCCCATTAGTGCAGCAAGGAGTGTTTATTAGTGCATCACATTACAAGGTGCTCAACATAAAACATTTAATGGGATTATAGTGGGATGCAGAAGAAAACCGACTTTAAAAAGTAAAAGTTCCAGAAATTTGATCAAAAAAGGTTTTGATCAAATAAAGTTTTTAATAGTGATTTCAAGCAGCACTTTCATCAGACCTGCAGTTTTCTGGGAGTTTGTTCCAAAGTTTTAATAGTTTTTTTTTTTTATTATTATTAGTTTCAGTTTTTAGTAATTATCTTTGACTTTTTGTTTTCTGATTCAATTTTTTGAGCTGGTAAATTATAGGTATCTGTCTGGTGTGACATTCAAAATCATCAGAAAGTCACTCGGAGTAAAACCAGTGGAGCAAAGTACATAGATTAAATAGAAATAGATTTCATATCAACCCAGAAGGCTGATGTATTAAAGTTACAAACACTAAAACTAAGGATGTTTTTGCAATAATTTTAGCCAGTTTTAGTTAGTTTTGTAAAGACACATACAGTTGCAGTTATCTTTTTTTTTCTTTTAAATTTTCATTTCTATTTTCATTTCAGTCAACAGAAATGTTTTTTTCAATTTCATTTTTTATTTTTCCGTTAGTTTTAGTGAACTACAACCTTGGTTAGTTCCACATGTGATGAGCATAAAAACTGGATGCTGCCTCCAGGTTTAGTCCTGACTTGACAGGAAGTAGACCAGACCCGGATGACCTGAGGGATCTGATTGGATCATAAATCAGTGGGTCCTGAATGGATTTCAGCTCTGAACAGTGCTTTGTAAACCAACATCAGGATTTACACATCAGTGATTTTCCCAACAGTAAGCTTTTGTTCAAAGTACCAGTATCGAGTCAGTTGTGTCGATACTAGCTTGGATTTACTAGGCAGCAGATTGGATAGAAAAATCAGGATTACATCTATGATGACTGAAGTTCTACACACACAAAAATAGAAGTACCAATTTGTACTTAAAAGGGTACAAAGCTTGTTGCTGGGGGGTTCCTTTTTGAAAGACATTTCTGTAACTTCAGTCCTGGTCCATTTTTGTACCTTATCAAGCTGTATGAGTTAATAAAGTACAATTAAACCAATTAAAAATGATGAATAAAAGTCAATAAAATAGAGATTATGACAACAATCAAAGATGCTAGTAATAAATGAATAATTATTATATAAATATTAGGCCCAACACATTATGATAGAACAGGAATCTGCAACCTGCGGCTCCAGAGCCACAAGTGGCTCTTCTACTACAACGGCTCCCAGGAACTTGGACCAAAAATAATAAAGAACCGACTAGTTTAAAATACTGATGCATACATAACATTTTTTTCATGGCATAATTGTGAATTTCCACAACACAATGACACTAAAAGTACCAAGGCAATAATATGTTTTCTTTAAAGGTACAGTATGTAAAATATCAAAGGTCAATGGCAGAAAAATTTGATATATAATTTAAAACTGTGTTTCAATTTATGAGTAATTGCTGCACTTGAATAGCTGTTGTGTTTATTTTCTCAGAATGAGTCATTTATATCTATTTACTGGAGGTGCACATACACGGAGGCTGCCATATTTGCTCCATCATTTTTACTATGGTGTCTCCAAGTGGACAAAACAATGTGAAAACCCTCTGAATGTAAAAAGTAGTTTGTTTGATGGGAGTTAGAAACTGTTAGGGATAATTAATGCCTTAAAAGTAGTTCCTCGTAGTCCAGTCATAAGCCACTTTCAGACTTGCACTGGAAAGCAGTAATATTGCAGACTCTGTCCTTCATAACGGCTGCAGTCAGACATGCGATCCGCTCTTTTACCCCGGAGATGTAGCGGACATGTACCTGCTAGACCCCATGTCACAAGAGCGGAAATGTTCCGGACAGAGTTGAAAGGAGAGTGGGGCTGTGCTGACTTTTCCGCAACATTTCCTGATGCATGAAAGCATCCGGGACCCGATAAGTCTGCAACAAAGCGGCACGTTTGAAAAGACGAGTCTGTTTAAAGAGCGGATGAACTTTACCGCTCATGTTCCGCAATGCAGGTCTGAAAACGGCTCTAGCTACACCTGAGACAACTGATCCACTCTCACATGAAAACATCTTTATGTCTGGAAGAATTCTGGCCACTAACAGCCACCATACGTTCACAACAGTGCTGGAATATGAAGTTATTTAACGTTATACCGTGTAACTTTTGGCCACTATGGGCACTAAACCTGTAACTTCCCACAGGCGGCACAACTGTCCAGGTTACATGATCCAATGAGAAACGGCCCGCTCCTGAGAAGTTACAATGCCTGGTTTTTGAGAATGGCAGCCCCCTTGGGGCAACGACATGCGTCAAGTATCTATATTGACTGCAAAAATCAGCTATAGTTACTTACATTAATAATAATGATAGAATATAATGTATCATAATATACTGCGGTAAAGCTAGCCGGCATTGTCAAATGCACGGTAAAGTGAGCCGTCATTTATCAGCCAACGCTCACGGTTAAAATTCAGTTGCGCAAAACACCAGATATTACGGTACTGCTTGCTCGAGCTCCGAGAGGGAGGAGGGGAGCAGAATGGATTCAAAGGACTTTCTCCTCCGCAAGTGCAGCTGTGTTCATACTCATGCAAAAGTTTTTATACGTTCTTATTCAAATATACCTCAGATGTCTCTGTAGTTCAACAATAATCATTTCACTAAACTGTTTACAAATATGAAAAACAATAGGTCCCTTTGAAGAGAACGTCCCTGCCAAAACCGATTTTTGGAAAATTGTTAAACAAAAACTCTAACAGGTGACATAAAACTCTCTCTGGATTCGAGTTCTAGACCATCTCAGGTATCACCACTGAGAAAATGAAAAGATTTTACAGTATAGATTTTGAGAAAGTCAAGGCTGAATTATGCTTTTACCCCATTCTACTTGGCTTTACTGTAATGGCTGAAAACTCATATTTGGATGCTTGTTTAAGGGAAACCATGAGAGGTGACATAAAACTCTTTCTGGATTCTATTTCTACACCAAAACTCCTACTATGTTCTAGTTGTAGACCATCTCAGGTATCACCACTGTGAAAATGAAAAAAATCTACTGTACAGATTTGGAGAAAATAAAGACTGAATGATGCTTATATGCCCATCTACTTACCGATCGTAAAAATGATCTTGCGGTTGGATCCACATGTGTTGTATGAAACTTTGTATCCAACCAATCTCAACAGTCTACATTCTAAGCCGTGTGTAATCCATCATCAGCAATCCAATCCAACTTTATTTCTATAAATCTTTTACTATATATATTGTACACAAAGTTCTGTACAACAAAATACACATAACATTCAGAATAAAATTAATAAAACCTCATAGAAATGCCAGTGATGCATTGCATCACAGGGCTAAACATATAACGTCATCGTATTATATCGAGATATGAACATTCAAGATATTAATATAGAAAAAAAAAAAAATAAAAATCTAAGAATTTTTTTCAAAAAAAAAAAAAAACTCTCCACAAAAGTGCTTGGTTTTCAAAGAACCCATAGTCATATATCGTATCGATATTGAGATGTCTGGCATGAATATCGAGATATGAAATTTTGTCCATATCGTTCAGCCCTATTGTACACCTCATTTTAGTTTCACAGACAGCCAGAGCCCAAATGGTCAAAGTCTACTTGATTGTCAAATATACTATAAATGTTAAACATGTATAGCACCTCAAAATGAGTTTTAGGCCATTATGGTCAAGCCAAGTAGATGATTTTCTCCAAAACTATACAGTAAAATCTTTTCATTTTCACAGTCGTAGTACCTGAGGTCGTCTGGAACTAGAATCCAGAGAGAGTTTTGTGTCACCTCTCACAATTTTTCTGTAACAAGCATCCAAATATGAGTCTTAGGCCATTACAGTAAAGCCAAATAGATGGGCATATAAGCATAATTCAGCCTTGATTTTCTCCAAAACTATACAGTAAAATCTTTTCATTTTCACAGTGGTGATACATGAGATGGTGTAGAAATGGAATCCAGAGAGAGTTTTGTGTCACCTCTCATGGTTTCCCTTAAACAAGCATCCAAATTTGAGTTTTCGGCCATTACAGTAAAGCCAAGTAGATTGGTGATAAGCATAATTCAGCCTTGGTTTTCTCCAAATCTGTACAGTAGATTATTTTTCATTTTCACAGTAGTGATACCTAAGAGGGTCTAGAACTACAATCCA
>JALJCO010009825.1:62500-95462 GCA_023101725.1 Atherinomorus stipes
ATGTTATTAAAAAAAATGCTATATACAGATGCGGGCATGAAAAAGTTCCTCCTTTTTCTGCCAGAAGTGGTGCAGTAATCGTGCACTATCACTGCACTATCACTGGCTGAACGATTTGTCCCGCTAATACGTAATTACGCACGGTGTCCAAACTTGGTGTGTGGAAACGTCCTTGTTCCGGGCGTTTTGGGGTAATGGCATGTGTACAGTATTTGTCTTAAACCGTTCGCTACACTACTCTCGGTTCGGCATGACCCTGTACTGAACTCTTGGGTGCAGGATATGTTTATTTAGCTTTTTATTGTTTCATTAAGTTTTTGCGTGACACCAGACATTGAGTGACAGACTGGTTTAACTTTACCTCCACTTGGTGCAGCGCGCTTACCATCCTGTTTCTAACAACTCCTAACAACATATAAGCTAGTTGAACTGGAGGAAGCACTCCTCCCCATCCAGGAGCACCCTGGTTTTGATGAAGAGGGAGGAGGGGGGAAAAAAAGGCGACAAAACAAAGGCAGCGTGCCGACTCGGTCGGTTATGAACTCAGAAACATTTCCAACATAGCGCATCTAAAGCAACACCACACGAGTCTGATTGTTACTTGTACGACTAGAAAACAGACTCATTTAGCGCAAACAAGTGTAGAAAAAGCAGTACGTTACTTTTCTTTTGGACAAAGTTTATTTGAACTTGATGGCAATATAAAAAAACAGAAAACAAACAAAGAAAAACAAAACAATGACAACAACAAAAAAAAAAAAACACAAGTTCAAAAGTGAGCGTATCTAATCCCACCCCATTATTTATGCATTTTTTTATTCAGGAAATCTGAGCAGAAGAGTAACCTGCCGTGATGTTTAGTTTTTGTGATGAGGACGAGTGAAATAAAAGGGACGTTAATTCAAAACTCAAATGATGAGGAGAAAGCATGTTTTTCTTTCCAATTTTTCATTGAAAAGTGTAAAAAAAATAAACAGCAGTATTTTATTTTACAATATTTTCTTTATTTATGGTTATTTTCTTTCTCGATCAAACTATATGGCAGAAAAACAAACAAAACAACCAGATTTGATGTTAAATTTTAGTGAACTTGTTAATAAAACATACTTGTATTTTATTCCATTACTGTACCAAAAAAACAAACAAACAAAAAACAACAACTGTGACTTGTGTACTGAGGTACATACCGAAGCGTGATTTTTGTGTACTGTTACAGCCCTAAATTATAGATTTTTAAAACATGCATGGGGTATTTCAATATTTCAGATAGTTTTAGTGTAAATGGGCTATGTGAACAACTCCACTACTCCCTGAACTTAAAGTAGCTCCTTTGATTTCTGTCTTTCATTACTGGACAAACTGGTTAATCCAGGTAACCGAGGTTACCTGGATTACTGACCTCGGTAACCACAACTACAATGGCCAGACACACCTGGATTAATCAGTTTGTCCAGTCATGAAAAACAGGAACAAAGGAGCTGGGTTAAGTTTAGGAAGTAGTGGAGTTGTACATAAAGCCTATTGTCTAATTATGATAGAAATATTAAACAGGGGATTTGCTCTTCCTTTTTCAAGACACACAGTTGTAATGGTTGAAATTTGAGCTGGGAGGGTGGGGGTTGGGTCGTACAATAAGTGCGGATGCATTTATACCAGAATAGTCTGGGGAATTGGTTTTGAATGGGCAAGAAGTTCTGAAAAAAGTTTTCATTAGCTGTGCTTCCACACCACGTTAGGTTATAACACATACAGTGGGTACGGAAAGTATTCAGATCCCTTTTAACTTTTCACTGTTTCATTGCAGCCATTTGCTAAAATCTAAAAAGTTAATTTTATTTCTCAATGTACACTCAGCACCCCATCTTGACAGAAAAAAACTGAAATGTAGAAATTTTAGCAAATTTATTAAAAAGAAAAAACTGAAATATCACATGGTCATAAGTTTTCAGACCCTTTGCAGTGACTCATATTTAACTCACAGATTGTCCATTTCTTCTGATCCTCCTTGAGATGGTTCTGCTCCTTCATTGGAGTCCAGCTGTGTTTAAATAAACTGATTGGACTTGATTAGGAAAGGCACACACCTGTCTATATAAGAGCTTCCAGCTCACAGTGGGGGGGGGGGAAGAAACTGTCCAAGGAGCTCAGAGACAGAATTGTGACGAGGCACAGATCTGGACAAGGTTACAAAAGAGTTTCTGCAGCATTAAAGGTTCCTAAGAGCACGGTGGCCTCCATAGTCCTTACATGGAAGAAGTTTGGGACGACCAGAATGCTTCCTAGACCCGGCCGTCCAGCCAAACTGAACAATCATAGGAGAGGAGCCTTGGTGAGAGAGTAAAGAAGAAGCCAAAGATCACTGTGGCTGAGCTCCAGAGATGCAGTAGGGAGATGGAGAAAGTTCCACAAAGTCAGTATCACTGCAGCCTCCACCAGTCGGGGTTTTATGGCAGAGTTGTCTGATGGAAGCTTCTCCTCAGTGCAGACATATGAAAGCCTGCATAGAGTTTGCCAAAAAACACATGAAGGACTCCCAGACGGGGGGGGCGGCCGGCCGGCGGCGGGGGGGGGGGGGGGGGGGGGGGGGGGGGGGGGGTGGGGCGCGGCGCCGGTGGGCGGGGTTGGGCCCGGGGCCCGTTGCGGGGGGGAAGGCTTGTCGAATAAAAAAGCTGTGATGAGAAATAAGATTCTGGTCTGATGAGACCAAGATTGAACTTTTTGGAGTTCATTCTAAGCGGTATGTGTGGAGAAAACCAGGCACTGCTCATCACCTGCCCAATACCATCCCAACAGTGAAGCATGGTGGTGGCAGCATCATGCTATGGGGGTGTTTTTCAGCTGCAGGGACAGAACGACTGGTTGCAGTTGAAGGAAAGATGAATGTGGCCAAGTACAGAGATATTCTGGAAGAAAAGCTCTTCCAGAGTTCAGGAGCTCAGACTGGGCTGAAGGTTCACCTTCCAACAAGACAATGACCCTCACACACAGCTGAAATAACAAAGGAGTGGACTCAGAACAACTCTGGGACCATTCTTGACCGGCCCAGCCAGAACCCTGACTTAAACCCAACTGAGCATCTCTGAGAGACCTGAAAATGTCTGAACACCACCGTTCACCATCCAACCTGACAGAACTGGAGAGGATCTGCAAGAAGAACCAGAAGATCCCAAATCCAGGTGTGGAACACTTGTTGCATCATTCCCAAGAAGACTCATGGCTGTAGCAGCTCAAAAGGTACTTCTACTCAGTATTGAGTGAAGGGTCTGAATACTTATGACCATGTGATATTTCAGTTTTTCTCTTTTAATAACTTTGCAAAAATTTCTACATTTGTTTTTTTTCTGTCAAGATGGGGTGCTGATTGTACATTAATGAGAAATAAAATGAACTTTTGATTTTAGCAAATGGCTGTAATGAAACAGAGTGAAAAGTTTAAAGGGGTCTGAATACTTTCTGTACCCACTGTATGTATTAGATGTCATGATGTTGCTACTGTTAGTGAGGTTTTCTTTTTAGTGGTTATTGTACTATGTTTGGGTCAAATTCTAATTTTACATCTTCCATTTTGACATTTCCACTTAAATTTGATCATTTTAGTTTTTTGGATAACTGAAAGACATTTTTAATCTGCGTTTAATTGTATAATCACCATTGTTTTAAAAAGCATTTCTTTCCACTACTTCTGTTCTCAGGTTTTACTTATATTGCTTTTGCATTCAACATATTGATGCAAAATGTACAAATTAATGTGATTTTCCTCCAAGGACAAAAATCTATAGTCATCGCTGAAAAGTGCCATAAAGTACTGGTATTGTGTTGTGAAAAATTTCAATATCACCCCATCTCTAAAGCATACTCCTTTCCAGTACTTACATGTGTTTTACCTGCATCCAATATTGCCAAGATATTAAACTGTACCATGGGTTTTCTTTTAATTGTCAAAGCACAGGATGTGTACAAACCTCACTAAAACCAAGGCATTGCAGTAAATTAAATACATAAACAATTTACTTACCACTGATATTACAGTAATTCACAATACATATCAAAATAGTATTGATATCAGTATCAATAGGGGAAGAGAGAAAAAAAAAAGGGGTATCCCATATTGATGGTAACAAATGGTCCCAAAAAATCTTTGGCATCACCCACCCTTACTTCTCAATTATTGCCCTACGCATTTTGTACATCAGATTGAATGCCATTAGTGATTATTGGCACTCCAACAACCTGGCACCTACCAGTTTAACGGTTACTGGTAACATTAATATTTAGCAGATTTTCCAGTGAGGAAGATGCTTCAGAGTATGTAGCTGAGAGCACCAACGTGACCGCATCTTAGAAAACCTGCTCTGAGAGCGAGTGTGTGGTCCTGAAAAGGACCGTTGTGTTGTTGGTAAACAGCTGTTTACTTGGAGCTGGTGTACTTGGTGACGGCCTTGGTGCCCTCGGACACGGCGTGCTTGGCCAGCTCTCCGGGCAGCAGGAGGCGGACGGCGGTCTGGATCTCCCTGGAGGTGATGGTGGAGCGTTTGTTGTAGTGCGCCAGACGCGACGCCTCCGCGGCGATGCGCTCGAAGATGTCGTTGACGAACGAGTTCATGATGCTCATGGCCTTGGAGGAGATGCCGGTGTCGGGGTGGACCTGCTTCAGCACCTTGTACACGTAGATGGCGTAGCTCTCCTTCCTGGTCCTCTTCCTCTTCTTGCCCCCCTTCCCCGCGGTCTTGCTCACCGCTTTCTTGGAGCCCTTCTTGGGCGCAGGCTTGGCGGGTTCAGGCATGTTTGTCTCCAATCTTCCTGCAATCGGTGACGAACAGCAGCTCACAAGGTTTTTATGCAGACTGCATGCAGATCACGCTGCGCGGCCGCCTGCCTCTGATTGGCTGACTTGCAGAGGGGGCGGGGCTACTTCACCCTCATTACTGAAAGAGCTATTTCTGGAGATAGTAGAATAAAACAGAAGAATAGAAAACTAGACTCTTATCATTCAGAACAGAAACAGCTTTAATCACATTAACAATTAAATCTTTACTCGTCATCAGTTTCATCTGAACACAAACAAAAATAAAGTCAGATGTAAACAGAAAGATAAATTTCATAAATCAGCTTCTTGCAGTGATGCAGCACAAACAGACTGGATCTGTTTAGTTTATTTAATAATCCAAATAAACTTTAACATAAAATTAAGAGAAATTACAAACGAAAAGCAGAATCTAGAAGTTAGACTCTGTTATCTTCATAGTTTAATATTAATCTAAGGATAGATTGATACATGAACCAGCCAATATTTGCGATTGGTCAGTACCCCATCTCAGCATTTTTATTGATAGAGGTTTAATGTCTAATATTTATTTGCAAGTGGTGTCTTTTTGAGGTGCTTTGTTCCACTTATATTAAAGGTTGTAAAATTACTTTTCATTTTACAAATGCAGTATCGGCCCCAACTATCAGCAGACTATCGGCCACCAGCTGATGAGAAAATATCAGTATTGGCCCTAAAAACGTGTATCGGTTGATCTCTAATTGAAACGGTTCGTATGAGCAGATTATCAGTGATGAGATTATGATTAATCTGAAACCTGCAGCAGGTTGTGATGTTCAGTTCTTCTCTAAAACTGACTTCATGTTCAGATCGAAAACTAATCACATTCTGTAGCTTCAGGTTTAAAATACTGGTAATTTTTCTTTGGGGGGGGTCCACCACAGATGAGGTTATTGTTTGTACATGAGGAAGAGGCTCCTGAGTTGTGACGTCATGGCTCTGAAAAGAGCCGTTGTGTTCGTATGCGGGTCCGGATCGGGGTCCAGGTCTAAGCCCTCTCTCCGCGGATGCGGCGGGCCAGCTGGATGTCTTTGGGCATGATGGTGACCCTCTTGGCGTGGATGGCGCACAGGTTGGTGTCCTCGAACAGGCCGACCAGGTAAGCCTCGCTGGCCTCCTGCAGAGCCATGACGGCGGAGCTCTGGAAGCGCAGGTCGGTCTTGAAGTCCTGAGCGATCTCTCTGACCAGCCGCTGGAAGGGCAGCTTGCGGATCAGCAGCTCGGTGGATTTCTGGTAGCGGCGGATCTCTCTGAGGGCCACGGTCCCGGGCCTGTAGCGGTGAGGCTTGACCCCCCGGTGGCCGGGGCGCTCTTGCGGGCCGCCTTGGTGGCCAGCTGCTTCCTGGGGGCTTTGCCTCCGGTGGACTTGCGGGCAGTCTGCTTGGTTCTCGCCATGTTGGTCCGGGACCAGGACTAGAAACTGGGGGGCTGCAGAGGAGAGCCGCTGGTCTTAAACTCGGGGGGCGGCCGGAGAAGCGCTGACGCTCCGCGCGCCTCCGGCTCCTGATTGGAGCGCGGCTCCTCCCGGAGCTCAGCCCCGCCTGGAGGACCAGCTCCCGCCTCCACGCGCGCCGCCTATTGGAGGAAAGGCCGCTGAGAAAGCGCGCGCGGGCTCTGCGGGAGCCTAGTTCCTGGTGGGAGGGGGGAGCGGCTCCGGATCGGGACTATAAAGCAGCTGGTCCCGCTGCGGGTCCTCACTCTCTCTCTGAGCTGATTACTGAGTAGAAAATGTCTGGACGCGGAAAGACCGGCGGCAAAGCCAGAGCCAAGGCCAAGAGCCGCTCCTCACGCGCAGGACTGCAGTTCCCGGTTGGTCGCGTGCACAGACTGCTGCGCAAAGGCAACTACGCGCAGCGCGTGGGAGCTGGAGCCCCCGTGTACCTGGCGGCCGTGCTGGAGTACCTGACCGCTGAGATCCTGGAACTGGCGGGAAACGCGGCTCGCGACAACAAGAAGACCAGAATCATCCCCCGCCACCTGCAGCTGGCTGTGCGCAACGACGAGGAGCTCAACAAGCTGCTGGGGGGTGTCACCATCGCTCAGGGCGGCGTGCTGCCCAACATCCAGGCGGTCCTGCTGCCCAAGAAGACCGAGAAGCCCGCCAAGGCCAAGTAGACCCGGACCCCCACGTAGACCCGGACCCCCAAACACACACAACGGCTCTTTTAAGAGCCACACACTCCTCATCAAGAGCAAATACCTCACCATCACCAACATCTGATTCACACTCATCACAGGTGGACTCCAACAGAGAAGTGACGAGTTATTGCTTTTATCTTCAAACTCGAATCAATCTTACATCTATGATCTACAGAAACGATTTTCTACAAGCACACTGTAAATTGTAATATTGGTTTAAATATAAATATAAATCTATCTAGTAGGCAGAGCTTAATTTTAACTTAGTTGTTAGTAATACTTATGCTAAATAAGTTGTAAGAACTTTGGAGGGCAACATGTTAACTTAATTTACTTAAGTTGAAACCGCTTCATTAAGATGAGTACAGGGAAATTGGGGATGGTGAGGGAGCAGGTTTCCCACAATGCAGTTCACTTTTCTTTTAACAATAAATTGGAGATCATTAACAAATGAGGGATTTGTAAATGATGTTGGTAGTGTCATGTGACTGCTCTCAACTTGTCTGTTTATTCCTGTATTTAACACCTACTATCCAGCAGCTGCTGCACCGCGACAGAGAAGTATGTGGTCTGACAATAGTTGTAGCTGAAACCCGCTTACACTAAGTTCTTGCTACATTGTAAGAACAGTATTGAGTTCATCATTTACTTTAAGATGAACTCAAAGTCATCATGTTGGTAAAAATTAAAATTAATATAGTGTGAAACATCTCATGTAATTTCTGTGAAATTAATCACAAAGTTTGTTAGAATCATTCACTTACAGTTTAATCAAATTTATTAAGTTCAGAAAAGTTCTACAAACTTAAACCATTTTAGTTTATTCTACTTAATCACTCCTATTCCAGTTTACTTAATTTTTTTGAGGCAGAGTTTGCATATTTTTTCAAGTAAAGCCAACTTGTTAGAATTTACAGTGTATCTTTTTGGTTTATTTAATTTTTGTTTCACATGGTTGAGTTTCTATCAGTGATAAAATTGGATGTATGTGGAAAGAAAAGTGCTGTCATGTTACAGCATCAAATAATGTGTTTAGTACTTTATCAAAACTGAATATAAATACATTGATACAGACTAAGAATGGACAACACCAAAAATGTTCCTCTTGATACAATACCAGCAGTTTATGGTACTTTTTAATCGATACAGATGATGATACTCTTCGTTCTTTTCATAGAAAATCAAATCACATGATTGTACAGTTTGCATTAATACCTTGAATTTAAGGGCAGTATTAGATATAAGTAAAACCTGAACAGAAGTAATGGAAAGAAATACTTTTCAAACAATGTTACATTGATGAGTAAATTAAACAAAAATAAGATTAAAAAGTTCCTTTAATTATTAAATAACTTAAAGGTAGAGTCCGAAGTCCCCCCCACCAATTCTGTTTGCAAACAGCAGTGTTCAAACTGAGCCCCTCCCTCTCAGGCTAATGGTCGCCTCGTTCTTCAGCCTATTCAGCCTCAACGACTCCTTCAGAGCTCGGAAGCGGGTAAAAGCCAAACCAATATCAACCCTGGTTTCCCAACGTGCACCATCTAAAGCTGAATGTTCTCTAGTCTGACTGCTTCCACTATCTTCAGAAGGAATAAACCCAGCTGAGAAGTCATGTTTCAGCTCATATACAGCGGTCAGGGGGGAAGAGTACTGAACATAACATTTTCTCAAAAAATATATTTCTAGTAGAGCTATTGTCATGAAATTTTCACCAGATGTTGGCAACAACCCAAGTAATGCACACATACAAAGAAATCCTAACATTTATATCCATAAATGAAGGTATGTGTAATATAGTGAAATGACACAGGGAGCAAGTATTGAACACATGAAGAAATGGAGAAAAAAAAAAAGATCTGGAAAGCCAAGAAAGCAGCTGGTGGCTGTCAGTATTTAGAAAGTAACCCTGTCCCCTATCAGTGCAAAGTAATATCAGCTGCTTTAGTCCTGATTGATGCCTTTAAAAAGGTTTCTCATCATCAAGGTGTCAGACAAGAAGCATTGCATGATGGGTAAAAGCAAAGAGCTGTCTAAGACCTACGCAACCTTATAATTGCAAACACACTGAAGGCATTGGTTCCAGGTGCATTTGTAAACTTGTGAAAGTTCCAGTGAGCACCATTGGGTCCATCATCCGGAAGTGGAAAGAACACGGCATGGTCATAAAGCGGCCACGGCCAGGTGCTCCTCACAAGATTTCAGACAGAGGAGTCAGAACAATCATCAGAAAGGTTCTCCAACAGCCCAGGACCACTCGTGGAGAGCTTCAGAAAGACCTGGAACCAGCAGCTACAGTTGTTTCAGAGAAAACAAGAAGGAATGCACTCAACCGCCATGGCCTTCATGCACGCACACCACGCAAGACTCCATTTCTGAAGAAAAAGCAGGTTGATGCTGGATTGAAGTTTGCAACACAACATCTGGACAAACCCATGACGTTCTGGAAACATAGTCTGATCAGATGAGACCAGAACTGAACTCTTCAGATGTCATAAGACACAACATGTTTGGAGGAGAAATGGGAACAAAAACACCATAGCAACAGTGAAGTTTGGAGGTGGGAACATCATGGTGGGGGCTGTTTTTCAGCATGTGGTACTGGCAGACTTCATATGATTGAAGGAAGAATGAATGGAAAAAAGTAGAGAGACATTCTGGAGCAGAATCTGCTGCATCTGCAGCTGCTGAAGATGAAAAGAGGCTGGATCTTTCAGCAAGACGACCGCCCCACCACACAGCCAAGAAACACTCACCTGCTTTCAGAAGAAGAAGATAAAGCTACTAGAACGGACCAGACAATTGAGTCCAAAACGAAAATCTTTGGAAAGAAATGAACATCTGAGTTTACAGAAAAGACCCCAAAAACTTGAAGATCTGAAGGCAGTTTGTGGAAGAATGGACCAAAATCACACCTGAGCAACGTTTTCCACTGGTTTCTCCATACAGGAGGCTGGAAACACTAACAAAGGCTTGTGCACAAAATATATACATTTCAGTAAATGTGTTCAACACTAATTCCCTGTTTCATTTCACTATATTACACATAACTTCATTTATGGACATAAATGTTAGGATTTCTTTGTATGTGTGCATTAGTTGGGTTGTTACTGACATCTGGTGAAAATTTCATGACAATAGCTCTACTAGAAATATATTCTCTGAGTGAAAATGTTGACGTGTTCAATACTTTTTTAACTCGCTGTATCTGACTGCTGCAACAAAGAAACAAATGTGTTGTAGCCAAAAGTTATTCTACTCAGATAAATATGAAGCTGAACTGTTATGCAAAACCTTCACAAATCCTCTTTATAATTTGGATTTGTGTTTATCCACCTTTCCACATGCAGCTTTTTACTTCCCCCTCATGTTATCCATCAGCACCTAATCCCTTAATAAATAATAATAATAATATGTTGCATTTATAGGTGCCTTTTAGACCCTCAAGACATTTAATAACAAGGAATACAGATTTTTAAAAGAAGTGAGAACCCACAGTGTAGATGCGGGAACTCACCATATCCTAGTACAGTATTTGTGGGGAGGTTGTAATAATATTTAATTCAGCGTGTCTCCGTTTAGAGGTTACCTCACAGTCTTTCAGAAAACCCGTCACATCAGTTTTGTCTTCTTGCTGCTTCCTTTTAAGTGTGGAGCTACAGCGGTGTGAGCAGGTGCTGGCAACGGCAAAGATCCCGAGCAGAATCAGAGGGACTGCAGCATCCAAACTGGAGTCAGGGAGAAGACAGAGGTGGCAAACTGGTTTGCTTTATGACCTCTGGGCGCCTGGCAGTTACTCCCCTTGTAGTCCAGATTACAGGAAACTCCACATGATGGTTTCTTCCAATTCAGGGGTGTGCGATACGCCTACTGTTACATTTGGTATTGATCTGATACCAAGTAAATAAAGGGCTATCGTTGATTGATGCTAATACTTTTTGATAGGGATGTCAAATTAACAGATTAGCACCCACTGCTAGAAGAAAAGTCTCCAATACCACCGGGAAGAGTTGCAGATTTGCTGCTGGTCTTGGAAGAAAAACAAAAGTGGTTTAAGTCGTCTGAGACGGTGGCAAAGTTGGCAACAACATCAAATTCTGATCAGTGGCCAAACCACAGGACAAGGATTAGGGAGATATCAAAGACAATTAGGGAGAAAACAAATCAAAAGCTTTCTATGACAATTTTTTTTCCATTATTAGGCCTATTTTGAAAGAGGTTTACAAATTAGACAGAACTCTTCTGCAAAGCCAATCTCAGGAATCAGGTGCTGATCGGTCGCAGGAACATCCAACATGAGAAAAACATCAACTGAGTTACTGAGATTTTATTGAGAGCGAATGACGCATTCTGCCTGTGGCTTCTTCTGGATCGCTCAGCAAAAGCGCATAATCATGACATTCACAGGTGTCTTAAATACATATACTGTAGGTCACATGACCAAGTAAATCACCGTATTTCCAATCTGTCATTTGTGAAACATTCTGCAGAAATTGCAAAATTGACCAAAAATACAATGATATACACAAAAGAACAATGCAAGAAACATAAAGTTACAAATAACACAAGAATTATATGTGACTCAACTTCATACCATGATAAACGGTTACATTTACATATAGAAGAGAGGAAAATACACTGCAAGCCCAGATGATCTGAGTTCTTTTTTGTGACGTATATATAGTCTAGACTAATCAGACAGGCGTTTTGTGTGTCGCGCAATCCTGCGGCGCAACCATTGCTTGGGGCTCCAGTCCCAGTTACCTCCTCTGCCAACATGAAAAGCAGCGTCAATATCTAGAGTTACCACGTTGGACAGTCGTTTAAGGTAATGATAACCTATAGATATGTTATCCGCAGATCTCTAAGGTATTCTGACATATTATTTTTTAAATTCATGCATTAATGTAAACTATTATTCATCTCCAGAAACTGATGTCAGTGGCAAGCCACACTGGAATAAAACATTCAAATCTCATGATTACTTATGAAAGTTGGTTTGAAAAAGAAATCTTTCAAAGCCAAGCCAAGCCAACTTTATTTATACAGCACTTTCATGACAACAACAGCTGAACAAAGTGCTGTACAGGCACAACAAATAAAATCAAATAATTAAAAATCCAGTAACAAATAAGAACACGGTACAAACTATAAAAAGCAATAAAAGAAATAAAAGAAGATGGCTCAGGATGGATAAAACACCAGAGAAAAAAAAGATGGGTTTCAAGGAGGGTTTAAAACTAGGCAAATATGGAGCTTGCCTAACTTGTAGTGGGAGCAAGTTCCATAGTTTTGGTCCCACCACGGAGAACGCTCCATCCCCTTTTAGCTTTCGCCATGTCCTCGGCACCTCAGCTGACCCAAGAGACCGGGTGGGGGAGCAAAGATGTAAGAGCTCTGAGAGGTAGGAAGGGGCAAAGGCATTTAAAGATTTAAAACAAACAAAAGCATCTTAAAATGAATCCTAAAAACAACAGGCAGCCAGTGCAGTGAAGATAAAACCGGGGATATGAGCTCTCTCCTTGGAGCACCAGTCAGCAAGCGAGCCGCAGCATTTTGCACCAGCTGAAGACGAGACAAATGTTTTTGGGGTACACCAATCAACAGAGCATGACAATGATCGAGCTTTGAAGAAATAAAAGCATGTATCACCATTTCAAAGTCATGTCTTGATAAGAAAGGTTTTGATACTGAAAGAAACTGGCTTTTTTTTCCCTCTTTACTTTTTTTCTCCCTTTTTTTTTCTTTCTTTTCTCAGCTTCCCGTTGCGCTGACTAGGTTGTACCTCTTCTCTGCGTAGTTCTGCGTGTGTTTGTATGATCTGAGGATATTTAAGCCACCTGCAGGTCCTCCTGTAGGGGATTGCTTGTTTTGTTTTCCAACAGAGACCTTGGTTGTTTAGGGATTTCTGTACAGATGCACCAGTGAACTGTGTAAGTGGATCTCTCTCTCTCTCTCTCTCTCTCTCTCTCTCTACCTCTACCTCAAAGTTTTTTGAGTTAGCAAGTTAAAATATTTAAGTTTGAAGTACTTAAATTTTTTACATCATTTACACTCAAATAGTGCTTATTATAAAAAAAAATTGTGTGTTCTGTACTCAAAACATTTGTTTTATATTTGTATATACACTGCCTGGCCCAAAAAAAAGTCGCCACCTGGATTTAACTAAGCCAATAGGTACGAGCCTCCTATTGGATAATTACTGCATGGGCGATTATCTTTCAGCTGGCAGCAAGTTATTTAACCCCAACTGGTGCGATGAGTTGCTTCTCATTTCCTAAACAACCATGTCGAAACACACATCCTGTGGTCGTGGAAAAGATGTTAGTCTGTTTGAGAAGGGTCAAATCATTGGCATACATCAAGCAGAGAAAACATCTAAAGAGATGCAGAAACTACTAAAATTGGGTTCAGAACTGTTCAACACATTATTAAAAACTGGAAGGATAGTGGACCATCATCTTCCAGGAAGAAATGTGGCCGGAAAAAAATCCTGACTGATCGTGATCAGCGATCACTTAAATGTGTGGTGAGATCAAATCGAAGAAAAACAACAGTAGAACTCAGGGCTATGTTTAATACTGAAAGTAAGAGCATTTCCACACGCACAATGTGAAGGGAACTCAAGGGATTGGGACTGAACAGCTGTGTAGCCCTAAGAAAACCACTAATCAGTGAGGCTAACTGGAAAAAAGGGCTTCAATTTGCTAGAGAGCATAAAGATTGGACTGTGGAGCAATGGAAGAAGGTCATGTGGTTTGATGAGTCCGGTTTTACCCTGTTCCAGAGTGATGAGGGAATCAGGGTAAGAAGAGAGGCAGGTGAAGTGATGCAGCATCATCCGAGTGCTACTGTATGAGCCTGTGGGGGCGGTGTGATGATCTGGGGTTGCTGCAGTTGCTCAGGTCCAGGTTCAGCAACAGTATGAGCTCAGATAATGAGGTCAGCTGATACCTGAATATACTGAATGAGCAGGTTCTTCCATCAATGGATTTTTCTTACCTGATGGCACAGGCATATTCCAAGATGACAATGCCAGGATTCATCGGGCTCAAATTGTGAAAGACTGGTTCAGGGAGCATGACACATCATTTTCACACATGGATTGGCCCCCACAGAGTCCAGACCTCAACCCCATTGAGAATCTGTGGGATGTGCTAGAGAGGGCTTTGCGCAGCGGTCAGACTCTACCATCATCAATGCAAGATCTTGGTGAAAAATTAATGCAACACTGGATGGAAATAAATCTTTTGACATTGCAGAAGCTTATAGAAACAATGCCACAGTGAATGCGTGCTGTAATCAAAGCTAAAGGCGGTCCAACAAAGTATTAGAGTGAATTACCTTTTTTTTTTTTTGGTGGCGACTTTTTTTTTTTGGCCAGGCAGTATATATATAGTTTATATATAATATTTGTTATAATGATCACAGGGTTCAAAGTGACCAACATATTTACACTAAACCTCCTTTAAATTGTTTTGTCTTCATATTTGTTTGTAATGAATAACTGCGACTCTTTTGTTTTCCTGCAAATGTAGAAATACAGTCGTCCTCAAAATTATTCATGCTCTCCCATTTAAGACAGAAAAAACAGCTGTCAGTGAAATGAGTTAAAATTGACATGAGTAATAACAAATAAAAATTCTATGAAATTTATGACATTAACTCTCAATTGTGCTTCAGAAGAAATATTAAAAACAAACACACAAAAAATAAAACAGGCAATCAAGTGGTTTCTGTAATGTTCAGTAACATTTGTGCACTTGTCAACATGTATTTTGGTTCACTGTTCATGAGCAAGGTGATCTCATTTTTCTGGGACAGTTTCATTTGACAAGTACTTTTATGTTGAACCGTGCCAATCTCTATAGAGCATTGGCAGTATATTGCTCTAGAGCAATATACTGCCAATGCTCTATAGAGCATTGGCAACATATTACTATTGCTCCGCGTTTATTCCGCGTTATTATTATGCTGCCAATCTCTATAGAGCATTGGCAGTATATTGCTCTAGAGCAATATACTGCCAATGCTCTATAGAGCATTGGCAACATATTACTATTGCTCCGCGTTTATTCCGTATTATTATTATTATTATTATTATTAAACTTTTTCAGTTTCCGTCATGTTTTTTGACGGCCTACTTCTCCCAGGGCTTTGCCAGCACCCCCACAAAAGTTATATCAAAACGTGCGTCTCGGCCGGGATCGGTGTGCTTGTTATTTGTCCGCGCAAAACTCAAACGGTGTTCACGCAATTCGCAAAAAACTGCGATTTTCGGTCCCATAGGAATGAATGGGATTTGGTCGGAAACAGCCGAGTAAAAAACCAAGAACCCAGGTCACTTTGGACCTCTATAGCTCAGCCATACCATAACATAGAAACACCATTCAAAGTTTAAACGGGTCACGAAAGCTGAAACTTTAACCATGTGAAAGGATATGTACATATCTGTTACGGTTTTGACACAATGGTAAGTTACGTTTTAGGAAAAATCCAAAAAATCCCAAAATCCCTCCGCACTCTAGCCGCACTCTAACTTTTGAAGCATTTCCAACTTTGAAACAAATGGCCATAACTCCCACACCGTTCATCGTACAGACATAATTTTTACATCAAAACGTTGGAAATCTTGTTGGCTTCATTTCATCCTTCCGCACATTTTTTGCTCAGACGCACCGTTTTCGAACTACGGCTCTCGGAATCTTAGAAAGTCACCATTTTGCTCCTATATCTCTCCATTGTAATCTAGACGGAAAGCTCAAAAAGCCCTGATTCTTAAAACTGTCACCATTTAAATTCTGTTCCACTTAGGATAAAATAAAATACATTCCTGAGTTCCTGAAAGCCTCATGGCGCTCACGGTGAAAAAATTATTTTGATATCTGTTACGGTTTTCTCGCAGTGGACGATTCAGCATTTTCCCATAGAAAACTAAAGCATAAAGTCTCTAACTGAAATTAACTGACATTCTGTGCACACACACACACAGACAGGTGCTGCGTTGTCATGACAACCTAAGCAGTTCTCCCTGCTGTGTTAATTAGTTTCACCTTTGACTTAATTCCTCATCTATAAACCAATGTATGATCAAACTGGAGGTTCAAATCCACTGAGGTCATCATGACTGTCCCTCTGTCCACTTATTTGGTGTCTCACCATGTCCTCAATACTAGAACTCTCTCTCTTTATATTCAAACATGTCTGTGCTTCCTTTCTCAGTCTTCCTCTCCCCTTGAACCCTCTGTTCACCAGTCTTGGCCTCCTGTCAGTCCTGTGGATGATCTATCTTTCTGTCTGTCTGTGTCTTTCTGCCTCACGGTCTCTGTCTCGCTAACAGTCTGTCTCACAGTCTATGTCTCATTCACAGTCTATCTCACAGTCTCTGTCTCACTTACAGTCTGTCTCACAGTCTCTGTCTCATTCACAGTCTATCTCACAGTCTCTGTCTCACTTACAGTCTGTCTCACAGTCTATGTCTCATTCACAGTCTATCTCACAGTCTCTGTTCGACTCACAGTCTGCTCTGTCTCATCTCACAGTTCTGACTCACAGTCTGTTTCTCACTTACAGTCTGTCTCACAGTGTCTGTCTGTCTCTCAGTGTCTAAGTATCTGTCTGTCACATTGTCTGTCTGTATGTCTGTGTCACAGTATCTATCTATCTATCTATCTCATATCTATCTATCTATCTATCTATCTATCTATCTATCTATCTATCTATCTATCTATCTATCTATCTGTCTATCTATCTATCTGTCTGTCTGTCTGTCTCAGTGTCTCTCTATTTAAGTATCTGTCTGTCTCACAGTGTCTGTCTTGTCTGTCAGTGTCTGTCTGTCTGTCTCAGTGTCTATCTATCTAAGTATCTGTCTGTCTCACAGTGTCTGTCCGTCTGTCTGTCAGTGTCTGTCTGTCTCAGTGTCTCTCTATTTATCTAAGTATCTGTCTGTCTCACAGTGTCTGTCTGTTTGTCAGTGTCAATCTAAGTATCTGTCTGTCTCAGTGTCTTTCTGTCTCTCTCTCAGTCTGTCTCACAGTGTCTATCTATCTATCTGTCTGTCTCACGGTGTCTGTGTCACTCACAGTCAGTCTGGCTCAGTCTCTGTCTCACTCAGCATCTTTCTGTGTTTCTCAGTCTGTCTCACTCACCTTCTGTCTGTCTTTCTCAGTCTGTCTCACTCACTCTCTGTCTGTGTCACAGTCTGTCTCACAGCTTTGTCTTTCTGTCTGTTAATCCATCTTTGTAACATGGCTGCCGCTCTGTTCGACGTGGGTAGCAGATTGGCAGCATTCAAAATTTCTTCAGAAATTTTCTAGTTATGCTGCCAATCTCTATAGAGCATTAGGCAGTATATTGCTCTAGAGCAATATACTGCCAATGCTCTATAGAGCATTGGCAACATATTACTATTGCTCCGTGTTTATTCCGCGTTTTTATTATTATTATCCAGTTTCCGCCCTTTTTTTGACGGCCTACTCCTCCCAGGGCTTTGCCAGCACCCCCACAAAAGTTATATCAAAACGTGCGTCTCGGCCGGGATCGGTGTGCTTGTTATTTGTCCGCGCAAAACTCAAACGGTGTTCACGCAATTCGCAAAAAACTGCGATTTTCGGTCCCATAGAAATGAATGGGATTTGGTCGGAAAAACCCAAAACCCAGGTCACGTTGGACCTCTATAGCTCAGCCATACCATAACATAGAAACACCATTCAAAGTTTAAACGGGTCACGAAAGCTGAAACTTTAACCATGTGAAAGGATATGTACATATCTGTTACGGTTTTGACACAATGGCAAGTTACGTTTTAGGAAAAATGGGAAAAATCCCAAAATCCCTCCGCACTCTAGCCGCACTCTAACTTTTGAAGCATTTCCAACTTTGAAACAAATGGCCATAACTCCCACACCGTTCATCGTACAGACATAATTTTTACATCAAAACGTAGGAAATCTTGTTGGCTTCATTTCATCCTTCCGCACATTTTTTGCTCAGACGCACCGTTTTCGAACTACGGCTCTCGGAATCTTAGAAAGTCACCATTTTGCTCCTATATCTCTCCATTGTAATCTAGACGGAAAGCTCAAAAAGCCCTGATTCTTAAAACTGTCACCATTTAAATTCTGTTCCACTTAGGATAAAATAAAATACATTCCTGAGTTCCTGAAAGCCTCATGGCGCTCACGGTGAAAAAAATTATTTTGATATCTGTTACGGTTTTCTCGCAGTGGACGATTCAGCATTTTCCCATAGAAAACTAAAGCATAAAGTCTCTAACTGAAATTAACTGACATTCCGTGACACACACACACGCAGGTGCTGGAGTTCTGTGAGGTCACACACACACATTTCCTCATAATGTAATATTATATCTGAGAAACTGGATGATAAACTGAATCCTCCACAGGTTTTAGTAGTTTATAAGGACATGAGTGATTCTAGGCCGTCTGTCAGTGTCGATATACAGACATTTCTCATAATCTCTCTATTTTCTCACTCACTTTCTGTCTTTCTGTCTGTGTGTCTGACCAAGTGAGTGATTCTTCACAGTGTTTCAGTGACATCAAACATGTATTTGTGCCATAGAGCCTATTTCTGCCAGTATAACCAGAACAATAGCACATAAATTAAGGATTGGACTCACCTGTTCATGGTACAAAAATAAGAGACTACATATTATCTATTTTTGATATTTTCTATTTTTTTTTTTAGTTGTCTTTTATCATTTTTGTGCCTGTCTATCTCAATTATATCTTGTCTATATATTTCTTCTTTATTATCTCACATTCTCTTCTTCTCTATTGTCTTTTTTATCTTCTCTGTCTTTTCTTTCTTTTTGTTTTTTTGTTTCCTTGTCTTTTCTATGCCTTCCCGTCTGTCTGTCTGTCTATCTCACAGTCTGTCTGTCTGTCTATCTCACAGTCTCTGTCTGTCTATCTCACAGTCGTCTGTCTGTCTATCTCACAGTCAGTCTGTCTGTCTATCTCACAGTCAGTCTGTCTGTCTATCTCACAGCCTCTATCTGTCTGTCTTTCTCACAGTCACAGTCTCTGTCTATCTCACAGGCTCTGTTTGTCCGTCTTCTGTCTGTCTCAGTTCCTATAACAGTCTCTCTATCACACCATTTTGCTCCTATATCTCTCCATTGTAATCTAGACAGAAAAATCAAAAAGCCCTGATTCTTAAAACTGTCACCATTTAAATTCTGTTCCACTTAGGATAAAATAAAATACATTCCTGAGTTCCTGAAAGCCTCATGGCGCTCACGGTGAAAAAATTATTTTGATATCTGTTACGGTTTTCTCTCAGCGGACAGTTGTTCGGGTAGTGTGCACTGAGACCATTCAATCCATATATGTCTGTGTCAACTGCCATTTTGGAAGACACACAGAAGCAGGCAGGTTCTGTTGCCTAGCAACGTTCAACGAGGCAGCTGCTGGAGTTCTGTGAGGTCACACACACACATTTCCTCATAATGTAATATTATATCTGAGAAACTGGATGATAAACTGAATCCTCCACAGGTTTTAGTAGTTTATAAGGACATGAGTGATTCTAGGCCGTCTGTCAGTGACAATATACAGACATTTCTCATAATCTCTCTATTTTCTCACTCACTGTCTGTCTTTCTGTCTGTGTGTCTGACCAAGTGAGTGATTCTTCACAGTCTTTCAGTGACATCAAACATGTATTTGTGCCATAGAGCCTATTTGTTCTGCCCAGCTACTGAACCAGGTGAATCCAATCAGCACAGTGGATTAAATTGGGCTGATTGGACTCACCTGGTTCAGTGGCTGCAAAGAATAAAAACATCTATCTATCTGTTTGTCTCACAGTATCTGTCTGTCTGTCTGTCTCACAGTATCTGTCTGTCTGTCTCTCAGTGTCTCTCCGTCTGTCACTCAGTGTCTGTCTATCTAAGTGTCTGTCTCACAGTATCTATCTGTCTGACACTATGAGACAGACAATCTGTCTGTCTGTCTCTCAGTGTCGAACAATCTAAGTATCTGTCTCACAGTGTCTGTCTGTCTCTCAGTGTCTATCAATCTATCTAAGTACTGTATCTGTCTATCTCACAGTCTCTGTCTGTCTGTCTGTCTATCTATGCAACTAAATTTCTCATTGAAAATGAATGGTGTTTGGCCAGAATGAGTGAAAAACTAAGGTCACTTTGGAGCTTTGCCAGTAAGCCATACTTTCAGATATTCCAATCATTCCAATTTTAAAGGGGTCATCACAGATAAACCTTCAACAGTCTAAACGACATTTTAAGTTGCAGTTTTGATACTATCGCAATTGAACTTTGGTGAAAAATCAGAAATCATTCCAAAATCCACTAATCTGACAAATCATATCTCACTCAATATCTGTCTCTCTGTCTGTCTCAGTCTTTGTCTCACTCACCATCTGTCTGTCTCACAGTCTCTGTCTTACTCACAGTCTGCCTGTCTTTCTGTCACTCAAGATTTGTCTGTCTGTCTCACTCCCGATCTGTCTGTCTGTCTCACAGTCAGTCTCTATCTATCTCACAGGCTCTGTTTGGCTGTCCTTCTGTGTCTCTCTCAGTTCCTATAACAGTCTCTCTATCACACCTTACATTCACATTGAGGTAAATGTGTATCTCTTAGCACAGGTGTTCCATCTTTGTAACATGGCTGCCGCTCTGTTCGACGTGGGTAGCAGATTGGCAGCATTCAAAATTTCTTCAGAAATTTTCTAGTATTACTGCTACCTATTTTGTTTCCTCCCTTGCTTTGGGCCTACTCCTCCTAGGGTTGGCCCCCAAAAAGCGGGGGGTTTAGAGTTTTTGTAGTTAATTTTTTTTTTGTTTTGTTTGGTGTGTTTTTTGGGAGAGGTGTGGGGTTCTTTTGTGTTTTTTCTTTTTCTTTTTTCTTCTTTCTTTCTCTCTCTTTCCTTCTTCCTTCTGCTGCTCTCGGCTCCTTTGGCGGTTGTTGTCTGTTGTGTCTCTCTATTTCTGTTCTGTTGTCTCACGTGTCTGTCGGTGTTGTTGTTGTTGTGTTTCTTGTTTGTTGTTGTGTTGTTGTGTGTTTGTTGTTAGTGTTTCTTTTTTAAGTTCTGTCTGTCTCACAGGTCTGTTGTTTGTCAGTGTCTATCTAAGTATCTGTCTGTCTAGTGTCTTTCTGTCTCTCTCTAGTTGTCTCACAGTGTTTCTATCTATCTGTCTGTCTCAGGTGTCTGTGTCACTAAGTCAGTCTGTCTAGTCTCTGTCTCACTCAGCATCTTTCTGTGTTTCTCAGTCTGTCTCACTCACCTTCTGTCTGTCTTTCTCAGTCTGTCTCACTCACTCTCTGTCTGTGTCACAGTCTGTCTCACAGCTTTGTCTTTCTGTCTGTTAATCCATCTTTGTAACATGGCTGCCGCTCTGTTCGACGTGGGTAGCAGATTGGCAGCATTCAAAATTTCTTCAGAAATTTTCTAGTTATTATTAAACTTTTTCAGTTTCCGTCATGTTTTTTGACGGCCTACTCCTCCCAGGGCTTTGCCAGCACCCCCACAAAAGTTATATCAAAACGTGCGTCTCGGCCGGGATCGGTGTGCTTGTTATTTGTCCGCGCAAAACTCAAACGGTGTTCACGCAATTCGCAAAAAACTGCGATTTTCGGTCCCATAGGAATGAATGGGATTTGGTCGGAAACAGCCGAGTAAAAAACCAAGAACCCAGGTCACTTTGGACCTCTATAGCTCAGCCATACCATAACATAGAAACACCATTCAAAGTTTAAACGGGTCACGAAAGCTGAAACTTTAACCATGTGAAAGGATATGTACATATCTGTTACGGTTTTGACACAATGGTAAGTTACGTTTTAGGAAAAATCCAAAAAATCCCAAAATCCCTCCGCACTCTAGCCGCACTCTAACTTTTGAAGCATTTCCAACTTTGAAACAAATGGCCATAACTCCCACACCGTTCATCGTACAGACATAATTTTTACATCAAAACGTTGGAAATCTTGTTGGCTTCATTTCATCCTTCCGCACATTTTTTGCTCAGACGCACCGTTTTCGAACTACGGCTCTCGGAATCTTAGAAAGTCACCATTTTGCTCCTATATCTCTCCATTGTAATCTAGACGGAAAGCTCAAAAAGCCCTGATTCTTAAAACTGTCACCATTTAAATTCTGTTCCACTTAGGATAAAATAAAATACATTCCTGAGTTCCTGAAAGCCTCATGGCGCTCACGGTGAAAAAAATTATTTTGATATCTGTTACGGTTTTCTCGCAGTGGACGATTCAGCATTTTCCCATAGAAAACTAAAGCATAAAGTCTCTAACTGAAATTAACTGACATTCTGTGACACACACACACAGACAGGTGCTGCGTTGTCATGACAACCTAAGCAGTTCTCCCTGCTGTGTTAATTAGTTTCACCTTTGACTTAATTCCTCATCTATAAACCAATGTATGATCAAACTGGAGGTTCAAATCCACTGAGGTCATCATGACTGTCCCTCTGTCCACTTATTTGGTGTCTCACCATGTCCTCAATACTAGAACTCTCTCTCTTTATATTCAAACATGTCTGTGCTTCCTTTCTCAGTCTTCCTCTCCCCTTGAACCCTCTGTTCACCAGTCTTGGCCTCCTGTCAGTCCTGTGGATGATCTATCTTTCTGTCTGTCTGTGTCTTTCTGCCTCACGGTCTCTGTCTCGCTAACAGTCTGTCTCACAGTCTATGTCTCATTCACAGTCTATCTCACAGTCTCTGTCTCACTTACAGTCTGTCTCACAGTCTATGTCTCATTCACAGTCTATCTCACAGTCTCTGTTCGACTCACAGTCTGTCTCTGTCTCACTCACAGTTCGACTCACAGTCTGTTTCTCACTTACAGTCTGTCTCACAGTGTCTGTCTGTCTCTCAGTGTCTAAGTATCTGTCTGTCACATTGTCTGTCTGTATGTCTGTGTCACAGTATCTATCTATCTATCTATCTATCTATCTATCTATCTATCTATCTATCTATCTATCTATCTATCTGTCTATCTGTCTATCTGTCTGTCTATCTGTCTGTCTGTCTCAGTGTCTCTCTATTTAAGTATCTGTCTGTCTCACAGTGTCTGTCTGTCTGTCTCAGTGTCTATCTATCTAAGTATCTGTCTGTCTCACAGTGTCTGTCCGTCTGTCTGTCAGTGTCTGTCTGTCTCAGTGTATCTCTATTTATCTAAGTATCTGTCTGTCTCACAGTGTCTGTCTGTTTGTCAGTGTCAATCTAAGTATCTGTCTGTCTCAGTGTCTTTCTGTCTCTCTCTCAGTCTGTCTCACAGTGTCTATCTATCTGTCTGTCTCACGGTGTCTGTGTCACTCACAGTCAGTCTGGCTCAGTCTCTGTCTCACTCAGCATCTTTCTGTGTTTCTCAGTCTGTCTCACTCACCTTCTGTCTGTCTTTCTCAGTCTGTCTCACTCACTCTCTGTCTGTGTCACAGTCTGTCTCACAGCTTTGTCTTTCTGTCTGTTAATCCATCTTTGTAACATGGCTGCCGCTCTGTTCGACGTGGGTAGCAGATTGGCAGCATTCAAAATTTCTTCAGAAATTTTCTAGTTATTGTGTGAATGCGTTCAGCGCATTCACAAGTTAGTTTTCCTGTTTCTCTTTCTTTATTATTATTTTTATTTTTCCGCCGTTTTTTGGTCGTCCATATCTTCAGCATGCTTCACCCGATTTTAGCCGTTCAAACGTTAAAATGTTCAGCTCCTTCTGGAGATGTGTGCTCGGAAGTCTGGTATTGATAACTTCAACTGTTTTCAAGTTATTGATCATTTATTGATAAAATTTTTCCCATTGACTTCAATGTTAAACCTTCAAATCCTTCAAAAAACTTACTCTTCTTTAAACGACTAAGGCTTTTTCATACCTTCAGCTAGAAATACCATTCAAACTTTATACGAATCAGCAGAGATTCAGCTTTAAAGCTTGTTCTTTTTTAAATTGATATCTTCAGCCAATTTTGAATTATGCCAGTTTACAAATTGTTCAACTTTTAGAAATTCAGCTTTTTCACTACCTTCAGCTCCACTCTACTTCACTCTAACTTCAAATCCTTCAGCTCCAATTAGCGTTCATATCTTCAACATAGTTTCAGCTAGAAACACCATTCAAACTTTCAAATACTCTTCAGGAGTTGAACAACTACAATCTATATTTTCAGCTTCATATCTTCAACCGTTTTTGAGCTATGCCCTCTGAAAAAACATGAAAAATTGCACTTTTCAGGCCAAAATTTTTCCTCCTCAGGAAAATCTTGAACAAATGCCCATAACTTCCACAGTTTTCGTCACAGAAAAATAAAATTTACATCAAAACGGAGCTTGACTCGTTGGCTTCGTCGGCACCCCCGGGTCAAAAATCCGTCAGACGCACCGTTTTCGAACTACGCCCCTCGGAATCTTACAAAGTCACCATTTTGCCCCTATTAAACTCCATTGTAATCTGGACGGGGAGACAAAAAAGTCATGCAGAATTAAACTGCCAGCATTTAAATTCTGTTCCACTTAGGATAAAATAAAAGACATTTCTGAGTTCCTCAAAGCCTCGTGACGCTCACGGTGAAAAAATTATTTTGATATCTGTTACGGATTTCTCTCAGTGGACAGTTGTTCGGGGAGTGTTCTCCAGCATTTTCCTATAGAAAACTGAAGCATAAAGTCTGTGTAACTGAAATCAACTGTCATTCTCTTACACACACAGGTGCTCCGTTGTCATGACAACTTGATCAGTTCTCCCTGCTGTGTTAATTAGTTTCACCTTTGACCTAATTCCTTATCTACAAAGCAATGTATGATGAAGATGAAGCTTTAAAGCCACTGCAGTCATCATCACTGTCCCTCTGTCCACTTAATTGGTGTCTCACCATGTCCTCAACACCACAGCTCTTCTCTCCTTCCTCATCTTCACTCCTCTTCATCATCTCTCCTTCCTGGGTCCTCCATCATCCTCCCTCCTCTTCATCATCTCTCTTTTCTGGCTAATCCCTCATCGTCCCTCCTCTTCATCATCTCTCCTTCCTGGGTCCTTCATCATCCTACCTCCTCTTCATCATCTCTCTTTTCTGGTTCCTCCCTCATCTTCCCTCCTCTTCATCATCTCTCTTTCCTGGCTCCTCTGTCATCCTCCCTCCTCTTCATCATCTCTCTTTCCTGGCTCCTCTCTCATCCTCCCTCCTCTTCATCATCTCTCTTTTCTGGTTCATCCATCATCCTCCCTCCTCTTCATCATCTCTCCTTCCTGGGTCCTCCATCATCCTCCCTCCTCTTCATCATCTCTCTTTCCTGGCTCATCTCTCATCCTCCCTCCTCTTCATCATCTCTCCTTCCTGGCTCCTCCGTCATCCTCTCTCCTCTTCATCTCTCTCTTTTCTGGTTAATCCCTCATCGTCCCTCCTCTTCATCATCTCTCCTTCCTGGGTCCTCCATCATCCTCCCTCCTCTTCATCTTCTCTCCTTCCTCCTCCCTTATCCTCCCTCCTCTTCATCATCTCTCCTTCCTGGCTCCTCTGTATCCTCTCTCCTCTTCATCTCTCTCTTTTCTGGCTCCTCTCTATCCTCCCTCCTCTTCATCATCTCTCCTTCCTGGGTCCTCCATCATCCTCCCTCCTCTTCTCTCTCTCCTTCCTCCTCCCTCTCTTCCCTCCTCTTCTCTTCTTCTCTCCTCCCTCTCCTTCATATCTCTCCTTCCTGGCTCCTCTGTCATCCTCTCTCCTCTTCATCATCTCTCTTTTCTGGTTAATCCCTCATCGTCCCTCCTCTTCATCATCTCTCCTTCCTGGGTCCTCCATCATCCTCCCTCCTCTTCATCATCTCTCTTTCTGGCTCCTTGCTCATCTTCCCTCCTCTTCATCATCTCTCCTTCCTGGCTCCTCCGTCATCCTCTCTCCTCTTCATCATCTCTCTTTTCTGGTTAATCCCTCATCGTCCCTCCTCTTCATCATCTCTCCTTCCTGGGTCCTCCATCATCCTCCCTCCTCTTCATCATCTCTCTTTCGTGGCTCCTTGCTCATCTTCCCTCCTCTTCATATCTCTCTTTCCTGGCTCCTAGCCTCATCTTCCCTCCTCTTCATATCTCTCTTTTCTGGTTAATCCATCATCCTCCCTCCTCTTCATCATCTCTCTTTTCTGGTTAATCCATCATCCTCCCTCCTCTTCATCATCTCTCTTTCTGTCTGTCATTGAAAATGGTGTCCACTTCTTCACCAGAATCAGAGACAAGTTCATATCTTGGTCATGGTAAATCTGAGAATTTCAGATGAAACATCTCTAGAAAGGTTATTTTCTGCTCTTTCAGATGACATCAAGTCCGACGTCACTTTCAAACCGGAAGTGGGCGGGGCCTCAAAAAGAAACAAATACGTTCATGTATCTCTGTGATGGTAGCTCCGAAAATTATGAAACTAATATCACTAGAAAGGTTGTTTTCTGCTCTTTCTGATGACATCAAGTCCGACGTCACTTTTAAACCGGAAGTGGGCGGGGCCTCATAAAAAAAAAAAATTCATGTATCTCTGTGATGGTAGCTTCGAAAATTATGAAACTGATATCACTACAAAGGGTATATTCTGCTCTTTCTGATGACATCAAGTCCGACGTCACTTCAAACCGGAAGTGGGCGGGGCCTAAAAAAGAAACAAATAAATTCTTGTATCTCTGTGATGGTAGCTCCGAAAATTATGAAAGAAAATGATATCACTACAAAGGTTATTTTCTGCTCTTTGTGATGACATCAAGTCCGACGTCACTTTCAAACCGGAAGTGGGCGGGGCCTTAGAAAGAAACAAAGAAATCAATGTATCTCGGTGGTGGTAGCTGCAAAAAAGATAATATTAATATCACTAGAAAGGTTTTTAGATGCTCTTTCTATTGACATTTAGTCTTGGTATCAAACTGAGCTGGAGGGATTTAATTCAGCTCTGATTAAGCTGTCTTCAGGCTGTTTCCATGCAGTTTTAATGTTGCAGTACTTTTAATGTTGCCTTCAACCTTAAACTGATTTTAGTTCAGGCTTCCATGAGGTCTCTTCAGCCATCTTTTCCTATCTTAAGCTCGTTAAACCTTTTTTTCAAAGCTTTTTTTTAAATATTTAAAGCCATTTTAAACTATTTTAAGCCAAATTCAACAATCATTCAACTGTTTGATCCATCTTCAGCTCTGTTTTAACATTATATTTCGATGTATTCAACTTCTTCAGCCTTATGCTTCAAATTCTTCAACTTCTCCAACTTCTTCAGCCTTATGCTTCAACATCTTCAGCTTATAAGCATGACAGTTCAACTTCTTCAACTTCTTTAGCCTTTGAGCAATATAGTTTAACTTCTTAAAGCATTTCAGTTCAACGTCTTCAACTTCTTTAGCCTTTGAGCATTATAGTTTAACTTCTTAAAGCATTTCAGTTCAGCGATTTCAGCATAAACGCATTCACACCAGTTGTTACGGAGTAACAACTTTTTCTAGTTATTAAACTTTTTCAGTTTCCGTCATGTTTTTTGACGGCCTACTCCTCCCAGGGCTTTGCCAGCACCCCCACAAAAGTTATATCAAGACGTGCGTCTCGGCCGGGATCGGTGTGCTTGTTATTTGTCCGCGCAAAACTCAAACGGTGTTCACGCAATTCGCAAAAAACTGCGATTTTCGGTCCCATAGGAATGAATGGGATTTGGTCGGAAACAGCCGAGTAAAAAACCAAGAACCCAGGTCACTTTGGACCTCTATAGCTCAGCCATACCATAACATAGAAACACCATTCAAAGTTTAAACGGGTCACGAAAGCTGAAACTTTAACCATGTGAAAGGATATGTACATATCTGTTACGGTTTTGACACAATGGTAAGTTACGTTTTAGGAAAAATCCCAAAAATCCCAAAATCCCTCCGCACTCTAGCCGCACTCTAACTTTTGAAGCATTTCCAACTTTGAAACAAATGGCCATAACTCCCACACCGTTCATCGTACAGACATAATTTTTACATCAAAACGTTGGAAATCTTGTTGGCTTCATTTCATCCTTCCGCACATTTTTTGCTCAGACGCACCGTTTTCGAACTACGGCTCTCGGAATCTTAGAAAGTCACCATTTTGCTCCTATATCTCTCCATTGTAATCTAGACGGAAAGCTCAAAAAGCCCTGATTCTTAAAACTGTCACCATTTAAATTCTGTTCCACTTAGGATAAAATAAAATACATTCCTGAGTTCCTGAAAGCCTCATGGCGCTCACGGTGAAAAAAATTATTTTGATATCTGTTACGGTTTTCTCGCAGTGGACGATTCAGCATTTTCCCATAGAAAACTAAAGCATAAAGTCTCTAACTGAAATTAACTGACATTCTGTGACACACACACACAGACAGGTGCTGCGTTGTCATGACAACCTAAGCAGTTCTCCCTGCTGTGTTAATTAGTTTCACCTTTGACTTAATTCCTCATCTATAAACCAATGTATGATCAAACTGGAGGTTCAAATCCACTGAGGTCATCATGACTGTCCCTCTGTCCACTTATTTGGTGTCTCACCATGTCCTCAATACTAGAACTCTCTCTCTTTATATTCAAACATGTCTGTGCTTCCTTTCTCAGTCTTCCTCTCCCCTTGAACCCTCTGTTCACCAGTCTTGGCCTCCTGTCAGTCCTGTGGATGATCTATCTTTCTGTCTGTCTGTGTCTTTCTGCCTCACGGTCTCTGTCTCGCTAACAGTCTGTCTCACAGTCTATGTCTCATTCACAGTCTATCTCACAGTCTCTGTCTCACTTACAGTCTGTCTCACAGTCTATGTCTCATTCACAGTCTATCTCACAGTCTCTGTTCGACTCACAGTCTGTCTCTGTCTCACTCACAGTTCGACTCACAGTCTGTTTCTCACTTACAGTCTGTCTCACAGTGTCTGTCTGTCTCTCAGTGTCTAAGTATCTGTCTGTCACATTGTCTGTCTGTATGTCTGTGTCACATGTATCTATCTATCTATCTATCTATCTATCTGTCTGTCTGTCTATCTATCTATCTTCTATTTTCTGTCTGTCTGTCTGTCTGTCTGTCTGTCTGTCTGTCTCAGTGTCTCTCTATTTAAGTATCTGTCTGTCTCACAGTGTCTGTCTGTCTGTCAGTGTCTGTCTGTCTGTCTCAGTGTCTATCTATCTAAGTATCTGTCTGTCTCACAGTGTCTGTCCGTCTGTCTGTCAGTGTCTGTCTGTCTCAGCGTCTCTCTATTTATCTAAGTATCTGTCTGTCTCACAGTGTCTGTCTGTTTGTCAGTGTCAATCTAAGTATCTGTCTGTCTCAGTGTCTTTCTGTCTCTCTCTCAGTCTGTCTCACAGTGTCTATCTATCTATCTGTCTGTCTCACGGTGTCTGTGTCACTCACAGTCAGTCTGGCTCAGTCTCTGTCTCACTCAGCATCTTTCTGTGTTTCTCAGTCTGTCTCACTCACCTTCTGTCTGTCTTTCTCAGTCTGTCTCACTCACTCTCTGTCTGTGTCACAGTCTGTCTCACAGCTTTGTCTTTCTGTCTGTTAATCCATCTTTGTAACATGGCTGCCGCTCTGTTCGACGTGGGTAGCAGATTGGCAGCATTCAAAATTTCTTCAGAAATTTTCTAGTATTTACTTGCTACCCTATTTTCAGTTTCCTCCCTATGCTTTGACGGCCTACTCCTCCTAGGGCTTTGACTGCACCCCCACAAATGTTATATCAAAACGAGCGTCTCGGCCGGGAATGGTGTGCTTGTTATTTGTCCGCGCAAAACTCAAACGGTGTTTACGCAATTCGCAAAAAACTGCGATCTTTGGTCCCATAGAAATGAATGGGATTTGTTCAGGATCAGCCGAGAAAAGCCCAAAACCCAGGTCACTTTGGACCTCTATAGCTCAGCCATACCATCACATAGAGACACCATTCAAAGTTTAAATTGGTCAGGAAGGATGAAACTTTTACCATGTGAAGGGATATTTACATATCTGTTCAGGTTTCGACACAACGGTAAGCTACATTTTCAGAAAAAATCAGAAAAACCCTAAATCCCTCAGCACTCTGGCTGCACTCTAAAGTTTGAAGCATTTTCAGATGTGAGACAAATGCCCATAACTCCTACAGCTTTCATCATACAGACATAAATTATAGATCAAAACGTAGGAAAACTTGTCAGCTTCATTGTCTCTCTGTCTCTCAGTGTCTATCTGTCTGTCTCACAGTATCTATCTGTCTCTGTCTCATAGTTTCTGTATGTGACTCAGTGTCTATCTAAGTATCTGTCTGCCTCTCAGTGCCTATCACTCTCTCAACACAGTATCTATCTGTCTGTCTCATAGTGTCTGTCTGTCTCTGTGTCTATCAATCTAATTTCTGTCTGTCTAACAGTTCTTTCTGTCTGTCTGTCTCTCAGTGTCTATCTAAGTTCTGTCTGTCTCACAGTATCTGTCTGTCTGTCTCATAGTGTCTATCTGTCTGTCTGTCTCTCAGTGACAATCAATCTATACATGCATCTGTCTGTCTTACCGTGTCTCTTTGTCTCACAGTGTCTGTCTCTCAGTGTCTGTCAATCTAAGTATCTGTCTATCTCACAGCTCAGCCATACCATAACATAGAAACACCATTCAAAGTTTAAACGGGTCACGAAAGCTGAAACTTTAACCATGTGAAAGGATATGTACATATCTGTTACGGTTTTGACACAATGGTAAGTTACGTTTTAGGAAAAATCCAAAAAATCCCAAAATCCCTCCGCACTCTAGCCGCACTCTAACTTTTGAAGCATTTCCAACTTTGAAACAAATGGCCATAACTCCCACACCGTTCATCGTACAGACATAATTTTTACATCAAAACGTTGGAAATCTTGTTGGCTTCATTTCATCCTTCCGCTCATTTTTTGCTCAGACGCACCGTTTTCGAACTACGGCTCTCGGAATCTTAGAAAGTCACCATTTTGCTCCTATATCTCTCCATTGTAATCTAGACGGAAAGCTCAAAAAGCCCTGATTCTTAAAACTGTCACCATTTAAATTCTGGTCCACTTAGGATAAAATAAAATACATTCCTGAGTTCCTGAAAGCCTCATGGCGCTTACGGTGAAAAAAATTATTTTGATATCTGTTACGGTTTTCTCGCAGTGGACGATTAAGCATTTTCCCATAGAAAACTAAGGCATAAAGTCTCTAACTGAAATTAACTGACATTCCGTGACACACACACACACGCAGGTGCTGCGTTGTCATGACAACCTAAGCAGTTCTCCCTGCTGTGTTAATTAGTTTCACCTTTGACTTAATTCCTCATCTATAAACCAATGTATGATCAAACTGGAGGTTCAAATCCACTGAGGTCATCATGACTGTCCCTCTGTCCACTTATTTGGTGTCTCACCATGTCCTCAATACTAGAACTCTCTCTCTTTATATTCAAACATGTCTGTGCTTCCTTTCTCAGTCTTCCTCTCCCCTTGAACCCTCTGTTCACCAGTCTTGGCCTCCTGTCAGTCCTGTGGATGATCTATCTTTCTGTCTGTCTGTGTCTTTCTGCCTCACGGTCTCTGTCTCGCTAACAGTCTGTCTCACAGTCTATGTCTCATTCACAGTCTATCTCACAGTCTCTGTCTCACTTACAGTCTGTCTCACAGTTTATGTCTCATTCACAGTCTATCTCACAGTCTCTGTTCGACTCACAGTCTGTCTCTGTCTCACTCACAGTTCGACTCACAGTCTGTTTCTCACTTACAGTCTGTCTCACAGTGTCTGTCTGTCTCTCAGTGTCTAAGTATCTGTCTGTCACATTGTCTGTCTGTATGTCTGTGTCACAGTATCTATCTATCTATCTATCTATCTATCTATCTATCTATCTATCTATCTATCTATCTATCTATCTATCTATCTATCTATCTATCTGTCTATCTGTCTGTCTCAGTGTCTCTCTATTTAAGTATCTGTCTGTCTCACAGTGTCTGTCTGTCTGTCTCAGTGTCTATCTATCTAAGTATCTGTCTGTCTCACAGTGTCTGTCCGTCTGTCTGTCAGTGTCTGTCTGTCTCAGTGTCTCTCTATTTATCTAAGTATCTGTCTGTCTCACAGTGTCTGTCTGTTTGTCAGTGTCAATCTAAGTTTCTGTCTGTCTCAGTGTCTTTCTGTCTCTCTCTCAGTCTGTCTCACAGTGTCTATCTATCTATCTGTCTGTCTCACGGTGTCTGTGTCACTCACAGTCAGTCTGGCTCAGTCTCTGTCTCACTCAGCATCTTTCTGTGTTTCTCAGTCTGTCTCACTCACCCTCTGTCTGTCTTTCTCAGTCTGTCTCACTCACTCTCTGTCTGTGTCGCAGTCTGTCTCACAGCTTTGTCTTTCTGTCTGTTAATCCATCTTTGTAACATGGCTGCCGCTCTGTTCGACGTGGGTAGCAGATTGGCAGCATTCAAAATTTCTTCAGAAATTTTCTAGTTCCGGATTATTATTATTCAGTTTCCGCCCTGTTTTTCGACGGCCTACTCTTCCCAGGGCTTTGCCAGCACCCCCACAAAAGTTATATCAAAACGTGCGTCTCGGCCGGGATCGGTGTGCTTGTCATTTGTCCGCGCAAAACTCAAACGGTGTTCACGCAATTCGCAAAAAACTGCGATTTTCGTCCCATAGGAATGAATGGGATTTGGTCGGAAACAGCCGAGGAAAAGCCAAGAACCCAGGTCACTTTGGACCTCTATAGCTCAGCCATACCATAACATAGAAACACCATTCAAAGTTTAAACGGGTCACGAAAGCTGAAACTTTAACCATGTGAAAGGATATGTACATATCTGTTATGGTTTTGACACAATGGCAAGTTACGTTTTAGGAAAAATCCCAAAAATCCCAAAATCCCTCCGCACTCTAGCCGCACTCTAACTTTTGAAGCATTTCCAACTTTGAAACAAATGGCCATAACTCCTACACCGTTCATCGTACAGACATAATTTATACATCAAAACGTTGGAAATCTTGTTGGCTTCATTTCATCCTTCCGCACATTTTTTGCTCAGA
>JALJCO010009826.1:0-17619 GCA_023101725.1 Atherinomorus stipes
CGCCGGGTCCCCGTGCAGGACTTGCTGGACCGCCGGGTCCCCGAGCAGGACTTGCTGGACCGCCGGGTCCCCGAGCAGGACTTGCTGGACCGCCGGGTTCCTGATATTTATATATTCATTCATTTATTTTCTGTACCGCTGATCCAGGTACGGGTTGCTAGAGTCTGTCCAGCTGTTACCAGGTGAGAGACAGGTACACCTGGACAGACACACTTGGACAGACACACTTGGACACACGCACCTGGACAGATACACTTGGACAGATGCACCTGGACAGACACACCTGGACAGACACACTTGGACAGACGCACCTGGACAGACACACTTGGACAGACACACCTGGACAGACACACTTGGACAGACGCACCTGGACAGACACACTTGGACAGGTACACATGGACAGACACACACTTGGACAGACGCACCTGGACAGACACACTTGGACAGACGCACCTGGACAGACACACTTGGACAGACGCACCTGGACAGGTAAACTTGGACAGACACACCTGGACAGGTAAACTTGGACAGACACACCTGGACAGGTAAACTTGGACAGACACACCTGGACAGGTAAACTTGGACAGACGCACCTGGACAGGTAAACTTGGACAGACACACCTGGACAGGTAAACTTGGACAGACACACCTGGACAGGTAAACTTGGACAGACACACCTGGACAGGTAAACTTGGACAGACACACCTGGACAGGTAAACTTGGACAGACACACCTGGACAGGTAAACTTGGACAGACACACCTGCCTCTCACCTGGAAACAGCTGGATAGACTCCAGCAACCCTGAACTGGACGAGCGGCACAGAGAATGACTGGATATATTATTATTATTTACACCCCCCCCCCCCCCCCCCCCCCCCCAGTGTAATCCGGGCTCTCCTCTTTGGGCCTGGGGGCCCTTTTCTAAATGGAGATTTTCTGTGAAGTTCTTGTGGTCTTTGTTCGGTGTTGCAGTTCCACCTCTGACCACTAATGAGCTCTGCATTGCATTGGTGGGAGGGCAGGGGGGCGCTGTTGCTCCATCAGCTCAGATCTGGAAGCTCAGATCAGAGAACCGGGTCTGGATCAGAGAATACATGAGAAGATCAAGCAGCGGCACGCTGACGAGACAAAGTTTAGAAGTACTCTGCAACACGAGTACCTTTTTAAAGTACTTCTCCTGATATTCACGCAGAAAGTACCTTTTTAAAGTACTTCTCCTGATATTCACGCAGAAAGTACCTTTTTAAAGTACTTTGCCTGATATTCACGCAGAAAGTACCTTTTTAAAGTACTTTGCCTGATATTCACGCAGAAAGTACCTTTTTTAAGTACTTCGCCTGATATTCACGCAGAAAGTACCTTTTTAAAGTACTTTGCCTGATATTCACGCAGAAAGTACCTTTTTAAAGTACTTCTCCTGATATTCACGCAGAAAGTACCTTTTTTAAGTACTTCGCCTGATATTCACGCAGAAAGTACCTTTTAAAGTACTTTGCCTGATATTCACGCAGAAAGTACCTTTTTAAAGTACTTCTCCTGATATTCACGCAGAAAGTACCTTTTTTAAGTACTTCGCCTGATATTCACGCAGAAAGTACCTTTTTAAAGTACTTCGCCTGATATTCAAGCAGATAGTACCTTTTTAAAGTACTTCTCCTGATATTCACGCAGAAAGTACCTTATTAAAGTACTTTGCCTGATATTCACGCAGAAAGTACCTTTTTAAAGTACTTTGCCTGATATTCACGCAGAAAGTACCTTTTTAAAGTACTTTGCCTGATATTCACGCAGAAAGTACCTTATTAAAGTACTTTGCCTGATATTCACGCAGAAAGTACCTTTTAAAGTACTTTGCCTGATATTCACGCAGAAAGTACCTTATTAAAGTACTTTGCCTGATATTCACGCAGAAAGTACCTTATTAAAGTACTTTGCCTGATATTCACGCAGAAAGTACCTTTTTAAAGTACTTTGCCTGATATTCACGCAGAAAGTACCTTATTAAAGTACTTTGCCTGATATTCACGCAGAAAGTACCTTATTAAAGTACTTTGCCTGATATTCACGCAGAAAGTACCTTTTTAAAGTACTTTGCCTGATATTCACGCAGAAAGTACCTTATTAAAGTACTTTGCCTGATATTCACGCAGAAAGTACCTTATTAAAGTACTTTGCCTGATATTCACGCAGAAAGTCTCGGTTTTGTCATGTTTTGTTCTCATGGAGGTTTGAAGTTCTGTGATAATGTTCATCAGATGTGGATCACAGTACTATGCATGTGTACTATAATATTAATCAGATGTGGATCATAGTACTGTGCATGTGTACTATAATATTAATCAGATGTGGATCATAGTACTATGCATGTGTACTATAATATTAATCAGATGTGGATCATAGTACTATGCATGTGTACTATTTATGGGACATACTCTGGTTGTTTCATCTGAGCCACATGGGCTCAGGAGACCTTCCAGACCCGGGTCCACCAGACCCGGGTCTGGAAGGTCCACAAGACCCGGGTCCACCAGGTCCACCAGACCCGGGTCTGGAAGGTCCAGGGATGTCCTGATGTCTCGGCCCGTCTGTCTTACACGTGTCTCCTGTTTCAGGTTTTGAGAAATACTTTCCGGAAGGTCAGAAACCTGCGAAGACGCCAGAAGCTGCAGCTAAAGGTAAACGTGGACCGGACCACGGTCCAGAACCAGAACCACGGTCCAGAACCAGACCACGGTCCAGAACCAGACTACAGTCCAGACCCAGAAACAGATCACAGTCTGGGTCTGGGTCTGGGTCTGGGTCTGGTTCTGGTTCTGGGTCTGGTTCTGGTTCTGGGTCTGGTTCTGGGTCTGGTCTGGGTCTGGTTCTGGGTCGGGTCTGGGTCTGGTTCTGGGTCTGGTTCTGGTTCTGGGTCTGGGTCTGGTTCTGGGTCTGGTTCTGGGTCTGGGTCTGGTTCTGGGTCTGGGTCTGGGTCTGGGTCTGGTTCTGGGTCTGGTTCTGGGTCTGGTTATGGGTCTGGTCTGGGTCTGGTTCTGGGTCGGGTCTGGGTCTGGTTCTGGGTCTGGTTCTGGTTCTGGGTCTGGTTCTGGGTCTGGGTCTGGTTCTGGGTCTGGGTCTGGGTCTGGTTCTGGGTCTGGTTCTGGGTCTGGTTATGGGTCTGGTCTGGGTCTGGTTCTGGGTCGGGTCTGGGTCTGGTTCTGGGTCTGGTTCTGGTTCTGGGTCTGGGTCTGGTTCTGGGTCTGGTTCTGGTGTTCATGCCTGTGTTGGATCTTGTCCTGTCAGAATCTAAACCTGCCAACGCCCAGAGAGCAGCTGGGAGGTCGGGGGGAGGAGGAGGAGCAGGAGGAGGAGGAGGAGCAGGAGGAGGAGGAGGAGCAGGAGGAGGAGGAGGAGGAGGAGGAGGAGCAGGAGGAGGGAAACGAGGAGGACGTAAGGACGACTCGCACTGGTACAGCCGTCTGCAGAAGGTCAGTTCCTGGTAGGAATACATGATATTTGGATTTTGGGCGATATCCAATATGCCGATATTTTAAAATTCATGTGGCCAATAACCGATATCAATACCGATATTAAAGCTGAAAAAAACAGCTGTCATTACAAATAGTTTTCTTATCCGTTTTCCACACGGAAAAAAAGGTTTGGGAAAAAATATTGATACACTGAAATATCGCACTGAAATATCGCACTGAAATATCGCACCTGTATATGCCGATATCAAATCTATATTTAAAAATGCGGTATCGACCTATTTTACTTACAGAATCTTGCAAGATTTAGTTGTTCTGTTACAGACTCACGATATTTTGTGAATTCCTGCGAGATTTCGTAACAGAACGATGAAATATTGCGAGGTTTCGTCAGTAAAATAGATACCGTGTTTTTAAGTCACAATATGATATCAGCGCATGAAAATATTGTGATATTGTGTGTATCGATATTTTTCCCACCCCAAGTCTTTGAAAGTTTTTGTTTTTATTTAAACGTTAGAAACAGCGGGCTGATCGCTAAAATATCGGTTAAATATCAGTGAAATATCGTTTAAATATCGCTAAAATATCAGTTAAATATTGGTTAAATATCTGTGAAATATCGCTGAAATATCGGTGAAATATTGGTCCAATATCGGTGAAATATCGGTTAAATATCGGTGAAATATCGGTGAAATATCGGTGAAATATAGGTTAAATATCTGTGAGATATTGGTTAAATATTGGTGAAATATCGGTGAAATATTGGTGAAATATCGGTGAAATATCTGAAATATTGGTTAAATATCGTTGACATATCGCTAAAATATCGGTGAAATATTGGTCCAATATCGGTGAAATATCGGTGAAATATCGGTGAAATATCGGTGAAATATTGGTGAAATATCGGTGAAATATCGGTAAAATATAGGTGAAATATCGGTGAAATTTAGGTGAAATATCGGTTTAAAATTGGTGAAATATCGGTGAAATATCAGTTAAATATCGATGAAAAATCGGTTAAATATCGGTGAAAAATCAGTTAAATATCGGTGAAAAATCGGTGAAATGTCAGTGAAATATCGGTTAAATATCGGTTAAATATCGGTGAAAAATCGGTTAAATATAGGTTAAATATCGGTGAAATATCGGTTGAATATCGGTTAAATATCGGTGAAAAATCGGTTAAATATAGGTTAAATATCGGGGGAAATATCGGTGAAATATCGGTTAAATATAGGTTAAATATCGGGGAAATATCGGTGAAATATCGGTTTAATATTGGTTTAATATCGGTTAAATATCGGTGAAAAATCGGTGAAATATAGGTTAAATATCTGTGAAATATCGCTAAAATATCGGTGAAATATTGGTCCAATATCGGTGAAATATCGGTTAAATATCGGTGAAATATTGGTCCAATATCGGTGAAAAATCGGTTAAATATATGTGAAATATAGGTTAAATATCGGTGAAATATCGGTTGAATATCGGTTAAATATTGGTGAAAAATCGGTGAAAAATCGGTTAAATATCGGTGAAATATCGGTTAAATATCGGTGAAATATCGCTAAAATATCGGTTAAATATCTGAAATATTGGTTTAATATCGGTGACATATCGCTAAAATATCGGTGAAATATTGGTCCAATATCGGTGAAATATCGGTGAAATATCGGTGAAATATAGGTTAAATATCGGTGAAATATAGGTGAAATATCGGTGAAATATAGGTGAAATATCGGTTTAAAATTGGTGAAATATCGGTGAAATATCGGTTAAATCGGTGAAAAATCGTTTAAATATTGGTGAAAAATCGTTTTAATATTGGTTTAATATCGGTTTAATATCGGTGAAATATCGGTGAAATATAGGTTAAATATCGGTTGAATATCGGTTAAATATTGGTGAAAAATCGGTTAAATATCGGTGAAAAACCGGCTAAATATCGGTGAAATATCGGTGAAATATCGCTAAAATATCGGTGAAATATCTGAAATATTGGTTAAATATCGGTGACATATCGCTAAAATATCGGTGAAATATTGGTCCAATATCGGTGAAATATCGGTGAAATATTGGTGAAATATCGGTGAAATATAGGTTAAATATCTGTGAAATATAGGTGAAATATCGGTGAAATTTAGGTGAAATATCGGTTTAAAATTGGTGAAATATCGGTGAAATATTGGTTAAATATCTGTGAAAAATCGGTTAGATATAGGTTAAATATCAGTAAAATATCGGTTGAATATCGGTGAAATGTCGGTGGGGTGGCTGATGTTGAATACTCAGTTTTAAGGCCGATATAGGCCAATACCGATACGGGACCGATTATATCGTGCATCCGTAGTTCCTGGGTCTGGGTCAGTTCCTTGTTATGGATCTGGTCCAGCCAGGTCTGGTTGACCAGGTGGACATTACCTGCTGAGACAGGTGCGGTTGTTCACCTGTCGTTGTCCTAGGGGGACGTCCCGTGGGACGATAAGGAGTTCCGCATGTACCTCCTGAGCGGGGTGGGCTTCTGGACCGCCGTCACCTACTACTTCTTCCTGAGGGACGGAGGACGGGAGGTCACCTGGAAGGACTTTGTCAACAACTACCTGTCCAAAGGCGTGGTGAGTAAACACACACCTGGACACAAACCTGGACACAGACCCGCAGACACACCTGGACACAAACCTGGACACAGACCCGCAGACACACCTGGACACAGACCCGCAGACACACCTGGACACAAACCTGGACACAGACCCGCAGACACACCTGGACACAGACCTGGACACAGACCCGCAGACACACCTGGACACAGACCCGCAGACACACCTGGACACAAACCTGGACACAGACCCGCAGACACACCTGGACACAGACCTGGACACAGACCCGCAGACACACCTGGACACAAACCTGGACACAGACCCGCAGACACACCTTGACACAGACCCGCAGACAGACCTGGACACAGACCCGCAGACACACCTGGACACAAACCTGGACACAGACCCGCAGACAGACCTGGACACAGACCCGCAGACAGACCTGGACACAGACCCGCAGACACACCTGGACACAGACCCGCAGACAGACCTGGACACAGACCTGGACTCATACCTGTAGACACACCTGGACACAGACCTGGACACAGACCTGGACTCATACCTGTAGACACACCTGGACACAGACCCGCAGACACACCTGGACACAAACCTGGACACAGACCCGCAGACACACCTGGACACAGACCTGGACACAGACCCGCAGACACACCTGGACACAGACCCGCAGACACACCTGGACACAAACCTGGACACAGACCCGCAGACACACCTGGACACAGACCTGGACACAGACCCGCAGACACACCTGGACACAAACCTGGACACAGACCCGCAGACACACCTTGACACAGACCCGCAGACAGACCTGGACACAGACCCGCAGACACACCTGGACACAAACCTGGACACAGACCCGCAGACAGACCTGGACACAGACCCGCAGACAGACCTGGACACAGACCCGCAGACACACCTGGACACAGACCCGCAGACAGACCTGGACACAGACCTGGACTCATACCTGTAGACACACCTGGACACAGACCTGGACACAGACCTGGACTCATACCTGTAGACACATCTGGACACAGACCTGGACTCATACCTGTAGACACACCTGGACACAGACCTGGACACAGACCCGCAGACACACCTGGACACAGACCTGGACACATACCTGTAGACACACCTGGACACAAACCTGGACACAGACGCGCAGACACACCTGGACACAGACCTGGACACAGACCCGCAGACACACCTGGACACACACCTGGACACAGACCCGCAGACACACCTGGACACAGACCTGGACACAGACCCGCAGACACACCTGGACACAGACCCGCAAACACACCTGGACACGGACCTGTAGACACACCTGGACACAAACCTGGACACAGACCTGGACTCATACCTGTAGACACACCTGGACACAGACCTGGACTCATACCTGTAGACACACCTGGACACAGACCTGGACTCATACCTGTAGACACACCTGGACACAGACCTGGACTCATACCTGTAGACACACCTGGACACAGACCTGGACTCATACCTGTAGACACACCTGGACACAAACCTGGACACAGACCCGCAGACACACCTGGACACAAACCTGGACACAGACCCGCAGACACACCTGGACACGGACCTGTAGACACACCTGGACACAAACCTGAACACAGACCTGTAGACACACCTGGACACGGACCTGTAGACACACCTGGACACAGACCTGTAGACACACCTGGACACGGACCTGTAGACACACCTGGACACAGACCTGGACTCATACCTGTAGACACACCTGGACACAGACCTGGACTCATACCCGCAGACACACCTGGACTCATACCTGTAGACACACCTGGACACAGACCTGGACTCATACCCGCAGACACACCTGGACACAGACCTGGACACAGACCCGCAGACACACCTGGACTCATAGGTGGACTCATACCTGTAGACACACCTGGACTCATAGGTGGACACAGACCTGGACTCATACCTGGACACAGACCCGCAGACACACCTGGACACAAACCTGGACACAGACCCGCAGACACACCTGGACACAGACCTGGACACAGACCCGCAGACACACCTGGACACGGACCTGTAGACACACCTGGACACAGACCTGGACTCATACCTGTAGACACACCTGGACACAGACCTGCAGACACACCTGGACACAAACCTGGACTCATACCTGTAGACACACCTGGACACAAACCTGGACTCATACCTGTAGACACACCTGGACACAAACCTGGACTCATACCTGTAGACACACCTGGACACAAACCTGGACACGGACCTGTAGACACAACTGGACACGGACCTGTAGACACACCTGGACACGGACCTGTAGACACACCTGGACACAAACCTGGACTCATACCTGTAGACACACCTGGACACAAACCTGGACTCATACCTGTAGACACACCTGGACACAAACCTGGACACAGACCTGGACTCATACCTGTAGACACACCTGGACACAAACCTGGACACAGACCCGCAGACACACCTGGACACAAACCTGGACACAGACCCGCAGACACACCTGGACACAAACCTGGACACAGACCCACAGACACACCTGGACACGGACCTGTAGACACACCTGGACACAGACCTGGACTCATACCTGTAGACACACCTGGACACAAACCTGGACACAGACCCGCAGACACACCTGGACACAGACCTGTAGACACACCTGGACACAGACCCGCAGACACACCTGGACACATAGGTGGACACACACCTGGACACAGACCTGTAGACACACCTGGACACAGACCCGCAGACACACCTGGACACAGACCTGGACTCATACCTGTAGACACACCTGGACACAAACCTGGACACAGACCTGGACTCATACCTGTAGACACACCTGGACACAGACCTGGACTCATACCTGTAGACACACCTGGACACAAACCTGGTCACAGACCTGTAGACACACCTGGACACAGACCTGGACACAGACCCGCAGACACACCTTGACACAGACCTGGACTCATACATGTAGACACACCTGGACACAGACCTGGACACAGACCTGGACACAGACCCGCAGACACACCTGGACACAGACCCGCAGACACACCTGGACACGGACCTGTAGACACACCTGGACACAGACCCGCAGACACACCTGGACACAGACCCGCAGACACACCTGGACACGGACCTGTAGACACACCTGGACACAAACCTGGACACAGACCTGGACTCATACCTGTAGACACACCTGGACACAGACCTGGACTCATACCTGTAGACACACCTGGACACAGACCCGCAGACACACCTGGACACAAACCTGGACACAGACCTGGACACAGACCTGCAGACACACCTGGACACAAACCTGGACTCATACCCGCAGACACACCTGGACACAGACCTGGACACAGACCCGCAGACACACCTGGACTCATAGGTGGACACAGACCTGGACACAGACCTGGACTCATACCTTTAGACACACCTCGACACAGACCCGCAGACACACCTGGACACAGAGCCGCAGACACACCTGGACACAAACCTGGACTCATACCTGTAGACACACCTGGACACAGACCTGGACTCATATCTGTAGACACACCTGGACACAAACCTGGACACAGACCCGCAGACACACCTGGACACGGACCTGTAGACACACCTGGACACAGACCTGCAGACACACCTGGACACAGACCTGGACTCATACCTGTAGACACACCTGGACACGGACCTGTAGACACACCTGGACACGGACCTGTAGACACACCTGGACACAAACCTGGACTCATATCTGTAGACACACCTGGACACAAACCTGGACACAGACCCGCAGACACACCTGGACACGGACCTCTAGACACACCTGGACACGGACCTGTAGACACACCTGGACACAAACCTGGACTCATACCTGTAGACACACCTGGACACAAACCTGGACACAGACCCGCAGACACACCTGGACACGGACCTGGACTCATACCTGTAGACACACCTGGACACAAACCTGGACACAGACCCGCAGACACACCTGGACACGGACCTGTAGACACACCTGGACACAAACCTGGACACAGACCTGGACTCATACCTGTAGACACACCTGGACACAGACCCGCAGACACACCTGGACTCAGACCTGGACTCATACCTGTAGACACACCTGGACACAGACCTGGACTCATACCTGTAGACACACCTGGACACAGACCTGGACTCATACCTGTAGACACACCTGGACACAGACCCGCAGACACACCTGGACACGGACCTGTAGACACACCTGGACACAAACCTGGACACAGACCTGGACTCATACCTGTAGACACACCTGGACACAGACCTGGACTCATACCTGTAGACACACCTGGACACAGACCTGCAGACACACCTGGACACAAACCTGGACTCATACCTGTAGACACACCTGGACACAGACCTGGACTCATACCTGTAGACACACCTGGACACAGACCTGGACTCATACCTGTAGACACACCTGGACACAGACCTGGACTCATACCTGTAGACACACCTGGACACAGACCCGCAGACACACCTGGACACGGACCTGTAGACACACCTGGACACAAACCTGGACACAGACCCGCAGACACACCTGGACACAAACCTGGACACAGACCCGCAGACACACCTGGACTCAGACCTGGACTCATACCTGTAGACACACCTGGACACAGACCCGCAGACACAAACCTGGACACGGACCTGTAGACACACCTGGACACAAACCTGGACACAGACCCGCAGACACACCTGGACACAAACCTGGACACAGACCCGCAGACACACCTGGACACAGACCTGGACTCATACCTGTAGACACACCTGGACACAGACCGCAGACACACCTGGACACGGACCTGTAGACACACCTGGACACAAACCTGGACACAGACCCGAGACACACCTGGACACAAACCTGGAACACAGACCCGCAGACACACCTGGACTCAGACCTGTAGACACACCTGGACACAGACCTGGACTCATACCTGTAGACACACCTGGACACAAACCTGGACACAGACCCGCAGACACACCTGGACTCAGACCAGTAGACACACCTGGACTCAGACCTGGACTCATACCTGTAGACACACCTGGACACAGACCTGGACTCATACCTGTAGACACACCTGGACACAAACCTGGACACAGACCCGCAGACACACCTGGACACGGACCTGTAGACACACCTGGACACAGACCTGGACTCATACCTGTAGACACACCTGGACACAAACCTGGACACAGACCCGCAGACACACCTGGACTCAGACCTGGACTCATACCTGTAGACACACCTGGACACAAACCTGGACACAGACCCGCAGACACACCTGGACACAGACCCGCAGACACACCTGGACACAAACCTGGACTCATACCTGTAGACACACCTGGACACAGACCTGGACTCATACCTGTAGACACACCTGGACACAAACCTGGACTCATACCTGTAGACACACCTGGACACAGACCTGGACTCATATCTGTAGACACACCTGGACACAAACCTGGACACAGACCCGCAGACACACCTGGACACGGACCTGGACTCATACCTGTAGACACACCTGGACACAGACCTGGACTCATACCTGTAGACACACCTGGACACAGACCTGTAGACACACCTGGACACGGACCTGTAGACACACCTGTACACGGACCTGTAGACACACCTGGACACAAACCTGGACTCATACCTGTAGACACACCTGGACACAAACCTGGACTCATACCTGTAGACAAACCTGGACACAAACCTGGACACAGACCCGCAGACACACCTGGACACAGACCCGCAGACACACCTGGACACATAAGTGGACACACACCTGGACACAGACCTGTAGACACACCTGGACACAGACCCGCAGACACACCTGGACACAGACCCGCAGACACACCTGGACACAGACCTGGACTCATACCTTAGACACACCTGGACTCATACCTTTAGACACACCTGGACACAGACCTGGACTCATACCTGTAGACACACCTGGACACAAACCTGGACACAGACCTGGACTCATACCTGTAGACACACCTGGACACAAACCTGGACACAGACCTGGACTCATACCTGTAGACACACCTGGACACAAAACTGGACACAGACCTGGACTCATACCTGTAGACACACCTGGACACAAACCTGGACACAGACCTGCAGACACACCTGGACACGGACCTGTAGACACACCTGGACACGGACCTGTAGACACACCTGGACACGGACCTGTAGACACACCTGGACACAAACCTGGACTCATACCTGTAGACACACCTGGACACAAACCTGGACACAGACCCGCAGACACACCTGGACACAGACCTGTAGACACACCTGGACACAGACCCGCAGACACACCTGGACACATAGGTGGACACACACCTGGACACAGACCTGTAGACACACCTGGACACAGACCCGCAGACACACCTGGACACAGACCCGCAGACACACCTGGACACAGACCTGGACTCATACCTGTAGACACACCTGGACTCATACCTTTAGACACACCTGGACACAGACCTGGACACAGACCTGGACTCATACCTGTAGACACACCTGGACACATACCTGTAGACAGACTTGGACAAAAACCTGGACACAGACCTGGACTCATACCTGTAGACACACCTGGACACAAACCTGGACACAGACCTGGACTCATACCTGTAGACACACCTGGACACAAACCTGGACACAGACCTGGACTCATACCTGTAGACACACCTGGACACAAACCTGGACACAGACCTGGACACAGACCCGCAGACACACCTGGACACAAACCTGGACACAGACCTGGACTCATACCTGTAGACACACCTGGACACAGACCTGGACTCATACCTGTAGACACACCTGGACACAAACCTGGACACAGACCTGGACTCATACCTGTAGACACACCTGGACACAAACCTGGACACAGACCTGGACTCATACCTGTAGACACACCTGGACACAAACCTGGACACAGACCTGGACTCATACCTGTAGACACACCTGGACTCATACCTGTAGACACACCTGGACTCATACCTGTAGACACACCTGGACTCATACCTGTAGACACACCTGGACTCATACCTGTAGACACACCTGGACTCATACCTGTAGACACACCTGGACTCATACCTGTAGACACACCTGGACTCATACCTGTAGACACACCTGGACACATACCTGTAGACACACCTGGACACATACCTGTAGACACACCTGGACACATACCTGTAGACACACCTGGACTCATACCTGTAGACACACCTGGACACATACCTGTAGACACACCTGGACACATACCTGTAGACACACCTGGACTCATACCTGTAGACACACCTGGACACATAGGTGGACACACACTTTAACAACACCGGTTTCATTGATGGTCTCTGATTGGCTGTTCTGGTGTCTCTACGTCTTCTTCAGGTGGACCGGTTGGAGGTCGTCAACAAGCGTTACGTTAAAGTGGTCTTCGCTCCAGGGAAGACGCCGGTGGACGGGGTGTGTCCTCAGTACTCTGTTTTGGTTCTAGTTCTGGGGTCTGCTGCCGGGTTCTGGTACCAGATTTTGGATCTGTTCTGGTAGCAGGTTCTGGATCTATTCTAGGCCCTGGTTGGGTTCAAATTTCTGGGCCTTGGTACCAGGTTCTGAATCTGTTCTGGGTCCTGGCTCAGTACAAGGTTCTGGGACCCGGTTCTGGATGCGTTTTTGGCCCTGGTTCTGGTACCAGGTCCTGGATCTGTTTCTATGCTGGTGGGACCCGATCCTTGTTCTGGTTCCGGTACTGGTCCGTGTTCTGGTTCCGGTCCTGGTTCTGGTCCTGGTACTGGTCCGTGTTCTGGTCCCGGTTCCGGTCCTGGTTCTGGTCCTGGTTCTGGTCCTGGTACTGGTCCGTGTTCTGGTCCTTGTTCTGGTTCTGGGACTGGTTCCGGTCCTGGTTCTGGTCCTGGTACTGGTCCGTGTTCTGGTCCCGGTTCCGGTCCTGGTTCTGGTCCGTGTTCTGGTCCTTGTTCTGGTTCTGGGACTGGTCCCGGTTCTGGTTCTGGTACTGGTCCGTGTTCTGGTCCCGGTTCTGGTCCTTGTTCTGGTTCTGGTACTGGTCCGTGTTCTGGTCCTGGTCCTTGTTCTGGTCCTGGTTCTGGTCCCGGTTCCGGTCCTGGTTCTGGTCCTTGTTCTGGTTCTGGTACTGGTCCTTGTTCTGGTCCCGGTTCCGGTCCTGGTTCTGGTACTGGTGGGACCCGATCCTTGTTCTGGTTCCGGTACTGGTCCGTGTTCTGGTCCCGGTTCTGGTCCTTGTTCTGGTTCCGGTACTGGTCCGTGTTCCGATTCCGGTCCTGGTTCTGGTCCTTGTTCTGGTTCTGGTACTGGTCCTTGTTCTGGTTCTGGTACTGGTCCGTGTTCTGGTTCCGGTCCTGGTTCCGGTCCTGGTTCCGGTCCTGGTTCTGGTCCATGTTCTGGTCCCGGTTCCGGTCCTTGTTCTGGTTCCGGTCCCGGTTCTGGTCCGTGTTCTGGTCCCGGTTCCGGTCCTGGTTCTGGTCCATGTTCTGGTCCCGCTTCCGGTCCTTGTTCTGGTTCTGGTCCCGGTTCTGGTCCCGGTTCTGGTCCCGGTTCCGGTCCCGGTTCTGGTCCTGGTTCTGACACCCCCCTCCTCCTTGCAGCAGTACGTCTGGTTCAACATCGGCAGCGTGGACACGTTTGAGAGGAACCTGGAGACGGTCCAGTATGAGCTCGGCATCGAGGGCGAGAACCGCCTGCCGGTGGTCTACTCCACTGAGAGTGACGGGTAAGGAGTGCTGAGCTGGACCGGCCCGGTTCTGACCTGGTTCGGTCCAGGTCCTGGTTCTGGCCCGGTCCAGGTCCGTCCCCTGTTCTAACCTCCCATGTGGCTCTGCAGGACGTTCCTACTGAGCATGCTCCCCACAGTGCTCATCATCGGCTTCCTGCTCTTCATGCTGCGGCGGGGCCCGGCGGGCGGGGGGGCGGCCCGGCAGGGGCATGGGGGGGCTGTTCAGCGTCAGCGAGACCACGGCCAAAGTCCTGAAGGACGAGATCGACGTCAAGTTCAAGGACGTGGCCGGCTGTGAGGAGGCCAAGATGGAGATCATGGAGTTCGTCAACTTTCTGAAGAACCCCAAGCAGTACCAGGACCTGGGGGCCAAGATCCCCAAGGTGAATGTTCCTGCAGGAGGGGGGCAGTTAATCTTGGACGTAAGGGGTGATTCTACCTGGAGGAGGGGGGCAAACAGTCTTAGATGTAAGGGGCAGTTTTACCTGGAAGTGAGGGGGGGGGGGGGGGGGGGGGGGTAAATCCAGCACGTAAGGGGCGGTTTCACTTGGAGGTGGGGGGCGGTTAATCTTAGATGTAAGGGGCAGTTTTACCTAGAAGTGGGGGGCGGTTAGTCTCAGATGTAAGGGGCAGTCTTACCTGTAAGTGGGGGGTGGTTAGTTTTAGATGTAAGGGGCAGTTTTACCTAGAAGTGGGGGTGGTTAGTCTTAGATGTAAGGGGCAGTTTTACCTAGAAGTGGGGGGTGGTTAGTCTTAGATGTAAGGGGCAGTTTTACCTAGAAGTGGGGGGTGGTTAGTTTTAGATGTAAGGGGCAGTTTTACCTAGAAGTGGGGGGTGGTTAGTTTTAGATGTAAGGGGCAGTTTTACCTAGAAGTGGGGGGTGGTTAGTCTTAGATGTAAGGGGCAGTCTTACCTGTAAGTGGGGGGTGGTTAGTTTTAGATGTAAGGGGCAGTTTTACCTAGAAGTGGGGGGTGGTTAGTCTTAGATGTAAGGGGCAGTTTTACCTAGAAGTGGGGGGTGGTTAGTCTTAGATGTAAGGGGCAGTTTTACCTAGAAGTGGGGGGCGGTTAGTCCAGCACGTAAGGGGCGGTTTCACCTGTAGGTGGGGGGCGGATAGTCTCAGATGTAAGGGGCGGTTTTACTTGAAAGTGGGGGGCGGATAGTCTCAGATGTAAGGGGCGGTTTCACCTGTAGGTGGGGGGCGGATAGTCCAGCACGTAAGGGGCGGTTTCACTTATAGGTGGGGGGCGGATAGTCTCAGATGTAAGGGGCGGTTTTACTTGTAGGTGGGGGGCGGATAGTCCAGCACGTAAGGGGCGGTTTCACCTGTAGGTGGGGGGCGGTTAGTCCAGCACGTAAAGGGCGGTTTCACTTGTAGGTGGGGGGCGGATAGTCTCAGATGTAAGGGGCGGTTTTACTTGGAGGTGGGGGGTGGATAGTCTCAGATGTAAGGGGCGGTTTCACCTGTAGGTGGGGGGTGGATAGTCTCAGACGTAAGGGGCGGTTTCACCTGTAGGTGGGGGGCGGATAGTCTCAGATGTAAGGGGCGGTTTTACTTGGAAGTGGGGGGCGGATAGTCTCAGATGTAAGGGGCGGTTTTACTTGGAGGTGGGGGGTGGATAGTCTCAGACGTAAGGGGCGGTTTTACTTGGAAGTGGGGGGCGGATAGTCTCAGATGTAAGGGGCGGTTTTACTTGAAAGTGGGGGGCGGATAGTCTCAGATGTAAGGGGCGGTTTTACTTGGAGGTGGGGGGCGGATAGTCTCAGATGTAAGGGGCTGTCTTACCTGGAAGTGGGGGGCGGATAGTCTCAGATGTAAGGGGCGGTTTAACTTGGAAGTGGGGGGTGGATAGTCTCAGATGTAAGGGGCGGTTTCACCTGTAGGTGGGGGGCGGATAGTCTCAGATGTAAGGGGCGGTTTAACTTGGAAGTGGGGGGGCGGATAGTCTCAGATGTAAGGGGCGGTTTCACCTGTAGGTGGGGGGCGGATAGTCTCAGATGTAAGGGGCGGTTTTACTTGAAAGTGGGGGGCGGATAGTCTCAGATGTAAGGGGCGGTTTTACTTGGAGGTGGGGGGGCGGATAGTCTCAGATGTAAGGGGCAGTCTTACCTGGAAGTGGGGGGCGGATAGTCTCAGATGTAAGGGGCGGTTTTACTTGGAGGTGGGGGGGCGGATAGTCTCAGATGTAAGGGGCGGTTTCACCTGTAGGTGGGGGGTGGATAGTCTCAGACGTAAGGGGCGGTTTTACTTGGAAGTGGGGGGTGGATAGTCTGGGATGTAAGGGGCGGTTTTACTTGGAAGTGGGGGGCGGATAGTCTCAGATGTAAGGGCCGGTTTTACTTGGAAGTGGGGGGTGGATAGTCTGGGATGTAAGGGGCGGTTTTACTTGGAAGTGGGGGGCGGATAGTCTCAGATGTAAGGGGTGGTTTTACTTGGAAGTGGGGGCGGATAGTCTCAGATGTAAGGGGCGGTTTTACTTGGAAGTGGGGGGCGGATAGTCTCAGATGTAAGGGGCGATTTCACCTGTAGGTGGGGGGTGGATAGTCTCAGACGTAAGGGGCGGTTTCACCTGTAGGTGGGGGGTGGATAGTCTCAGACGTAAGGGGCGGTTTAACTTGGAAGTGGGGGGCGGATAGTCTCAGATGTAAGGGGCGGTTTTACTTGGAAGTGGGGGGCGGATAGTCTCAGATGTAAGGGGTGGTTTTACT
>JALJCO010009830.1:0-21345 GCA_023101725.1 Atherinomorus stipes
CACCACTTGCAAGAGGGGCCATAGGGGTCGGGTGCAATGTGAGTTGGGCGGCGGCCGAGGGCAGGGAGACCCTGGTGGTCTGACCCCCGGCTGCAGAAGCTAGCTATGGGGACGTGGAATGTCACCTCTCTGGTTGTAGGAGCCTGAGCTGGTGCGTGAGGTTAGAGTGGTTCCGACTAGATATAGTTGGACTCACCCCCACGCACAGCTCGGCTCTGGAACACGCCATCCTCGAGAGGGGCTGGACCTTGTTCCACTCTGGAGTTGCTCCCGCGGCGAGAGGCGGCGAGCGGGTGTGGGCATACTCATTGCGCCCCGCTCGCCGCCTGTGCGGGTGGGGTTCACCCCAGTGGACGAGCCAAAGGGTAGCTTCCCTCCGCCTTCGGGTGGGGGGACAGGTCCTGACTGTTGTTTGTGCCTATGCACCGAACGGCAGTTCAGAGTACCCCCCTTTCTGGAGTCCCTGGACGGGCGTGTTCCAACAGCCCCTCAGGGGACTCCATTGTTCTAGCTGGGGACTTCAATGCTCACGTGGCAACGACAGTGAGACCTGGAGAGGCGTGATCGGGAGGAACAGCCCCCCTGATCTGAACCCGAGTGGTGTTTTGTTGTTGGATTTTTGTGCTCGTCATGGATTGTCAACCATGAACACCATGTTCAGGCATAAGAGTGTCCACATTTACACCCGGCATCAGGACACCTTAGGTCGCAGTTCCATGATCGACTTCGTAGTCGTGTCATCGGACTTGCGGCCCCTCACCCCTGGACACTCGGGTGAAGAGAGGGGCGGAGCTGTTTACTGATCACCACCTGCTGGTGAGGGGGCTCTCAGATGGTGGGGGGAGGTTGCCGGGTCAGACCTGGCAGGCCCAAACGTATCGTGAGGGTCTGCTGGGAACGTCTGGCGGAGTCCCCTGTCAGGGAGAGCTTTAACTCCCACCTCCGGGAGAGCTTCACCCATGTTCCGAGGGAGGTGGGGGACATTGAGTCGGAGTGGGCTATGTTCCGCACCTCTATTGCTGAGGCTGCTAGTCGGAGCTGTGGCCGTCGTCGGCGGTAATCCCCGAACTTGCTGGTGGACACCAGCTGTGAGGGGATGCCGTCAAGCTGAAGAAGGAGTCCTACAGGCCTTCCTGGCTGTGGGACTCCCCTGAGGCAGCTTTGGCAGGTATCGGCGGGCCAAGCGTGGCGCGGCCCACGGTCGCTGAGGCAAAACTCGGACATGGGAGGAATTGCGGTGAGGCCATGGAGAACGACTTTTGGACGGCTTTGAGGCGTTTCTGGTCCACCATCCGGCGGCTCAGGAGGGGGAAGCAGTGCACCGTCCACACTGTGTACAGTGGGGTTTTTGTTTATTTTTGTTTATTTGGTAGGATCCCCATTGGCCACCCATTCCATTCCTGGAGCAGTGGCTATTCTTCCTGGGGGATGGTGGGCTGCTGACCTCGCTCGGGACGTCGTGGGCCGGTGGAGGGCATAGTTCTAAGAACCTCCTCAATCCCACCAACACGTCTTCCGAGGAGGAAGCAGAGTTTGGGGATTCAGGGGTGGACTCTTCTGTCACTGGGGCTGAGGTCGCCAAGGTAGTCAAAAGCTCCTCGGTGGCCGGCCCCCTGGGGTGGATGAGATCCGCCGGGGAGTTTGGGCTCTGGATGCTGTGGGGCTGTCTTGGCTGACATGCCCTCTGCAGCATCGCGTGGACATCGGGGGGCAGTACCTCTGGACTGGCAGACTGGGGTGGTGGTCCCCCTCTTCAAAAAGGGCGATGGAGTGTGTGTTCCAACTTCAGGGGGATCACACTTCTCAGCCTCCCTGGTAAAGTCTATTCAGGGGTCCTGGAGAGGAGGGTCCGTCGGATAGTCGAACCTCAGATTGAGGAGGAGCAGTGTGGTTTTCGTCCTGGTCGTGGAACAGTGGACCAGCTCTACACCCTCTTCAGGATCCTGGAGGGGGCATGGGAATTCGCCCAACCAGTCTACATGTGCTTTGTGGACTTGGAGAAGGCGTTCGATCGTGTCCCCAGGGGATTCCTGTGGGGGGTGCTCCGGGAGTACGGGGTGCCGGACCCCCTTGTTCGAGCTGTCCGGTCCCTGTACGACCGGTGCCAGAGCTTGGTTCGCATTTCCGGCTGTAGGTCGAATCCATTCCCAGTGAGAGTTGGACTCCGCCAAGGCTGCCCTTTATTGCCGATCCTGTTCATAACCTTTATGGACAGGATTTCTATGCGCAGCCGAGGTGTTGAGGGGATCCGGTTTGGTGGCCTCAGGATCGGGTCTCTGCTGTTTGCAGATGACGTGGTTCTGTTGGCGTCATTGGGCCGTGATCTCCAACTCTCTCTGGAGCGCTTTGCAGCCGAGTGTGAAGTGGCCGGGATGAGAATCAGCACCTCCAAATCTGAGACCATGGTCCTCGCCCAGAAAAGGGTGGAGTGTCCTCTCCGGGTCGGGAGTGAGGTCCTGCCCCAGGTGGAGGAGTTTCTATCTCTGGGTCTTGTTCACGAGTGAGGGGAACAATGGAGCGGGAGATGGACAGACGGATTGGTGCGGCGTCTGCAGTGATGCGGACGCTGCATCGGTCCGTCGTGGTGAAGAAGGAGCTGAGCCAGAAGGCGAAGCTCTCGATTTACCGGTCCATCTACGGTCCATCTCACCTATGGCCATGAGCTGTGGGTCATGACCGAAAGAACGAGATCGGGGTACAAGCGGCCGAAATGAGTTTCCTCCGCAGGGTGGCCGGGCTCTCCCTTAGAGATAGGATGAGGGCTCGGTCATCCGGAGGGACTCAAAGTAGAGCCGCTGCTCCTCCGTATAGATGGGTTTCCTGTTTACAAACATTGGCAGTTGCGCGCGCAACCAGGGGGGCAAAAAGCCTGTTTTAGTATGGAAGTCTACGGCCAAACACGCACTCATATCATTCATAAAAATGTAAAGCAACCCGACAAACAAACAGAGATCGTTGTGTTTTAAATTATATTGAATAAATCTGTATTTTGATGACGAATAACAAAATACCGCCGCAGCGTTGCTGTGTTATATTTCTATCACGATTACACTAGCAAGTGGAGTCATCACCGGAAACTGCATTTTTCTTGTTAAAACATGGATATTATTCGTGTTGGACCTTATTTGAAATTTGCCTGAAAAACCTGAGTTAGAAAGCGGCTTAAACTTTGGTTTAGACTCTGTTAAAACCAAAAGAGGCCACAACAATCTGCAGCCTGCGGCAGGTTCAGCTCCGGTGTCTTCCTCACCTCCTCCATACAGGAGCAACTTTCACTAGTTTGGGATTAAACCAGGCAAAGACGACATCATCACTACGTTTGGAAAGGAGCTGATTCCAGCTGTTAGGGACTAGCATCCTATCTGTGACGTTGCTCAGAAACCCATCTATAGAGAGGAGCCAGATGAGGTGGCTCGGGCATCTGGTCAGGATGCCTCCTGGACGCCTCCCTGGTGAGGTATTCCAGGCACGTCCCACCGGGACCAGACCCCGGGGGAGACCCTGTACACGCTGGAGGGACTACGTCTCCCGGCTGGCCTGGGAACGCCTCGGGATCCCCCCGGATGAGCTGGCGGCTGTGGCTGGGGTGAGGGAAGTCTGGGCTTCCCTGCTTAGGCAGCTGCCCCTGCGACCCGATCCCGGATAAGCGGAAGAAGACTGTACGGTACGGTACATATTTTGTTAACTGTACGTATCTATGTTGTATGTATGTATGTATGAAATTATTGGGATATATTATGATATGCAGGTCTACTATGTGTGGAAACATATAGAATGAACTTAATTTGGGGGGAAAAAAGTATTTTAATCTACACATGCTTTATAATAAACAATGTAGGAAGGTTCTGGTGTCAAAATATTATGTTAAAGTATAAAATACATCTCAGCTATGATGTAGGAGTTAAGATCATATAAATAATTTTACACAAACAATTTTCTGGCTAGCAGAATCCATCCTTGTAACCTTGGAAACAGTAACTGACATCTCAGGCTGGTCTGACTGTACAAAACATGCTTCACTTACCTCATTGGGTTTTTCATTTCAGTCTCTATACCATGGATACCTTTAGTTATCAGTTATACTCTCACTCTATTGAGCAAACGTCTTTGGACATGTTAAATAACGTGTAACCACAGATTACTTGAAAAAGTAATCTGATTACTTCTTTAAAAAATAATTTAAGGACTTTTTGATTCAGTTTCAAAGTAACTAAGTTAGATTACTAGTTACTTTATTAATTACTTTATCTGTTAAATAAAAAAAAAATAGCAATCGTTTTTTTGGCCTTTACCTTGCTAAAAGTTCTCTCAGCATTTAAAGGAGGTGGTTTTATGAAACAAAAAACAGTGTTTTTGTTCAGAGGGAAACAAGGAGATGGGCGGGAAAAGGTGACTGTGATGTCCATCTCAGTCCCAAAGGCCAGAATACAGTTAAGAGTATTTTACTATCAAAAATGACCAAAAATAAATAAACAAATACTGCATTATGTGTACATACAGTATGAGAAAATACTGGAATAGCAACACACAGCCACTTGGACAAATCTTCAGTCTGATTACTGGTTTGGAAAAAAATAAAAGAGTAATGGTGTAGAGGCGGAGCTCCCAGCATGCACCAGGTCATTGAATGAGGTTTTATTGTGGGTACTATCTTTTCTAAAGTAATGTCCAGTGAATGATTCATGTTTATATTAACTTTTATTCAGCAAAGTCAGGTTTCAGTGGATAAAAGTCACTGCTTGCTTCTGATTCTAGAAAGTATATTCAGCACCGTGAGCGAGAAGGTGTGTTCAGTCTAATAATAAATGTTTTCACATACTGTATTTCTTATATTAGTGACTGGAGCTTTTAATTGTTACAGGGCACTGAGGACTGGGCTTTTATGGTTTATGGTTCTATTTTTCAAACGGATCATGATAATAACTCAACTTTTTGTGTCAGTTTGAACCCAGTAAAATGTACTGGGCTCATTTATTGAAAATTGCTGCATTAAAAACTTAAACAGTGCAGTACCATTACCTCTCTGTTGTGTTTCTCTCGCACATCATGAATTCAAACGATAAGCGCTGTCTCAAAGTCCTGGCTGACTTTTTTCCTCCACCTCCGCTTAGACATGCTCGGCTTCTCTCAGCTCCGGACAGTTTATTCTGTTGCTTTTTGCAGTGCCTGTTTTATCTTGGGTCAACATCGAAGTGTTTTGCAGTTTTCGCTCCGGACTGTTCGCGCGCATACTCCAGAACGGTTTCTTTAAATTTCACACTAAACTTTCCTCTCTGTTTATCGTGCCAGTAGTCGCCATGTTGCTGCTGTGTTTTGGTTTCGATTCCTTGCATGCTCTGCAGGAGGAGGAAGTACTGTGTTCGTACCAGCTTTGTGCACACTAGCGCTCATAGAGGTGGGCATAGCTAACAGCAGCCTCTCATAAAGAAAAAAAAGGAGGCTTGTATTAGAGGGATGGACATTATTTTTTTCAACCTGGAAATTAATGGAGGGACGGTTTGCAATAGAATAGAGGTCACAATTAGACGATTTATGGCAGTCTGGGTCTTTGACAGTATAATTTATACGTCTGTCTTACAGATTGATATGTGTCTCCAAAAAAAAATTTTCACGTTATATTGCTAATGCCAGTAGTGGTGGACTCCTCTACATTTATAGGAAGCTTATTTTAATCGTTCCTTTCAGCCTCAACATAACTTTATAGTCCAAAGCTGTGTCTCCATCAGTGCACTTGTGTGAGTGCACTGAAATTCAGTGTGTACTTTGCACTTCATCTGTAGTGCACACCGAGGCCGGCGCCAGGCAGGGGCAAGAGGGGGCACTGCCCCCCCCAAACAAACACTGTGCCCCCTTAAAGGAGCTGTATCATGCTTTTCAAATGTTCCAAAAGTCAAATATAGGCATTTATAAGCTAGATATGTTCCCATCGTTACTATAGAAACTAATTTGGTGTTAAATATTAGTTTTTCTATGCGTCTAATTTCCAACACGGAAGTAAGATGGCTGACTGTACTGAACCGCGGAGCTCTCGACCAATTGCAGCATGTTTTACGCCCATTTCATGACGTCGCCCCGGAAGAGACACTTATTCTGAAGGGTCACAGAATTCTCTGTAGCACCGGCACCGGCAGCTCTCATGTGGATGTTAGTAGTAAACATTGATGGATAATTCCTCCGATCGACGGGATGAAGCAGACCAGCCTGTTATGGAGCTGTATGCGCTCGACCCAGAGTCTGATGTGGAGTTTGAAGTACACGCAGTACCACAGAAGTACCACAGAGACCCCTGACAAGCAAGTAATTTAGCGAACAAATCATAGGCTAACAGTTAGCGCTGAGCTAAGCAGCACTCACATGGATCTTGTAAACATTGATGGATAATCGGACTCCGATCGACGGGATCAAACGGAGGAGCCTGTTATGGAGCTGTATGTGCTCGACCCAGAGTCTGATATGGAGTTTGAAGTACACGCAGAAGTACCACAGAAGTACCACAGAGACCCCTGACAAGTAAGTAAATTAGCGAACAAATCATAGGCTAACAGTTAGCATTGAGCTGAGAGATGTGTTGACTCACCAGTGTTGTTGTCTGTCCATGCGCGTTTTTATAGTAGGAACTGCGTCAGGTTTCAGAAGTAATCCCAGAGAAAAAAACACTTTACTGTCGAGATTCATGAAGTTGTCAGGAGTGAAGTTCACACACAAAGTTGAGGTTTTTTTCCCCCCCTGCTCCTGAAGTTAAAATCCAACCACTTCTGGCAAGTCGATTCATCCAGTACAACAAATAAACTCCCACGCTGAACATAACCACGCTGAACGTAACTGCATTTTCCCCAACTTGCTGTCCTCTAGAGCTTAAAAAAAAGAAAAAAACAAAAAGGAAGAAAATTCTCCTGAACTCTGGAGCAAACGTCTGTTAGTTGATGGCTGCTTGTCTCTGAGGAAATCTTCCTGCAGGTGTTAGTTTCTTCCTCAGAGAGTGTGTATAGGATTCTCTGAGTTTCTGTTCAACAGAGGGCGTCTTGCTACGATACTGAGCGTGCGCATTTGGACTTTCGTGATTGGTGCCACGTTCATACGTAACGCGGTGGGTAGTCAGCCGTTTGCAGGGAGGTAGCGCTTGGTTTAAATATTCATGTAGATTACTCAAATATGCATGAATGAAGAAAAATAACGATTTAAAGGTCCCATATTATGCAAAATGCACTTTTTCAAGTTTTTAACACATAATTATAACTTGCTGGAGTCTATGGAGACCCCCTGAAGTGTGTGCAGATGCGTACTCTCTGTATTTCTCCCTCCCTGCATTTCTGTGAAAGAGTCCTCCAGCAAGCCGTTTCTAAAACGGTCTCTTTGTGACGTACGAAGAAGACCTGGCCCGCCTACTAGGCCCTCCCACTGTCACTGGTACAGCCCTCTTGCTCTCAACACCCCCCCCCCCCCCCCCCCCCCCCCCTCCGAGCTACAACCGTCCTTGCTCCGCATTGAGCAACTGAGAATGCCGGTGCGGGGAGAGGACAGCATGCTAGCTGCTCTGTTTCATGCTGCAAGAAACAAGTCTTTTTGCAGTATCAGCTGAATAAGTGAGGACTCGATGGATATATCTTTTATTTTTCCTGGAAATCCTCCTGAAACGGTCTGAAAAGAGTTCATGTATGTGCTGAGTGAGCACTTTACACCGGAGTCTGTCAGCAGTCTGTTTCAGCTCCAGTCCGGCTTTGCCACTAAACTGTGGCTGAAACTTGGAGTCATACCAACTCTCCGTGAGCCGCCTTCAACATCGGAGGAGGTAAGTTGTCAGGTTTAACCATGTTTTTAAATCATTTTAGCGACATGTCGGCAAAACACAGCCAGCGTTAGCTTTTAGCCGAGTTGCATCAGCTGTTAGCCATGTAGCTGTGTGAGCAGGAAACTTTCTCTCATTATACCACGAACGCGTTGTACGGAGAGGCGACAGCAGCTGGAGCCTTTCTCCTCCTTTTTTACATGAATACTGTTACTGTGGGGCATTTAGTGAAAAGGCTTTTAAAGTTTACACGCTGTTTGCAACCGTGAACGGAGGAGGAGCGGTGGGGGTTGAGGGGGGGGGGGGGGTGTACGGCAGAATGTAAACGAGCTAATGTTCCCGGCTCGTTTGCACACGTTGTTGCAGCTTGTAATGCAAAGATAGCGGAGATCACGCAACAACAGCTGCCGCAAATCAGCGCTCATTAACGGGACAGAGACGCTGGCTCAGAGTGCACACACATGCAGCCTGCTTGTTCTGGACCCCCACCGATAACGGCACGGACACGGTGTGCAAGACTGCCAGCTAAAGCTATTTATGTACTTTACTGACTTAGACAATATACTGTAATATGGCACTGTTGCATGACTTTTAGTTTTGTGTTCATGTAACTTTAGTTTATTCAAACGATATACATCATAAGATGTGTACATCAGTCTTTTTTCTTTCTAATAATGGTATTTATAAAGTAGAAGGTTCATTTCTGATCACTTTGATTTCTTCCTCAGGTGAGCACACCACTACTGAGTGCAGGAAAAAGAGATGCTGCCTCCCAGACTGATCTGACATTACAGCCACGCTTCAGAAGTGCAGGTTTGTAGCTGTGTGGAATTATTTTTATTTACTGGTAATGAAACTTTACTCTTTACTTTCACTGTAACTCGTACTGTTTTTACTGAGGTGTTTTGATATATCATGCGTAGATTAACTAGTGAAATATAATTAACAGCTGTCCAGGCCTCTGTGTCCTGCAAACATGGTTGGACAGCCACACTTCCTCGTGTAACCACTAACACACTTTTAACTTCAACTCCAATAGAGACCAGCAAAAAGACCTTGTGAGGAAATGGAGGAGGGAGAGGATCCATTTGAGGGCACATCTTCAATGGCAGTCACGAGAGGAGGATGTCACCTATGATCCTGCAAACTCTGCCTCAGTGTCACTTTCAACAGACATGTAAGTTGCTGTAGTGTCCCTACATTCATGCCGTACATGATGAGACTTCATTAGAAAAACAAGCAGTGAATATTCTGGCAGCTACAGTCCTTAATTTTTTCCTCCTTTTTTTTTTTCTTCCTTTCTTTATGTTGGATCAAACATCCCACACAAGACAAATATGTATATTACGTGTGGGGAGGGATGTAACGATACAAAAATTTCATATCACGGTTATTGTGACCAAAATGATGACAGTTATGAAATACGCCACCAGCATCTTCAAAAATATCCAAAATGGATCTAGACGTCTGCTTTGTCCTTTTATAAGGGGGAGAAATCTCCAGAACTGTCCACATGGGTGCATTTGTTGCTTTCCACCATGTTTTCGTATATTAAATAATGCAAACTGGGACTGCTGCTGCTTTTCCAGACAATAAGAAACATAACAGTTTTTCAAAGTGCAGTAATCAGTCACGGGTTTAACGATAACTGAAATTTGAAACGGTATTACTAATCGCTGGGAATTTTATGGGAACACTGAACTTTCTGCAGTGGTGAACATCAGTGAAGCATCTTTCTTCAAACTTGAAAAGGTTGGAGGAAAACAAAATGTTTATCCTCACAGAAGAACGTGGAGGAAAACAAAATGTTTATCCTCACAGAAGAACATGGAGGAAAACAAAATGTTTATCCTCACAGAAGAACATGGAGGAAAACAAAATGTTTATCCTCACAGAAGAACATGGAGGAAAACAAAATGTTTATCCTCACAGAAAAACATGGAGGAAAACAAAATGTATATCCTCACAGAAAAACAGGGCAAATGGCAGTAAATATAGCAGATTTTATTTACCATCATTTTTTTTCTTTCCAGATCTTCAGAGCTATGCAGCTGCAGGTGTTCAGTATGACGCCTTTCATCAACATGCTCGTATGTTCACTGAGCCGGCGATTGTCCACCAGTGGACGTCTTCACAGAATGACATCCTACAACGTCTCAGCATGGAGGGAAAGACCACTGTTGGTGGTGACACGAGGGCTGACTCTGCAGGTATTTTTATGATCCCCCATGTTCTGCTGCAGTTACTAAAGAATGGAAAAAACTGGACGCAAATGTTTTCGTTTTTCTGATGAAAGAACAGTCTCCGCTTTCTTGTGATAGTTCTGGGGCCTGTACGACGAAGCCAGATTTTCTCTTATCGAGGTAACTTCAGGGTTAACCCTGGGTTTTTCGTCCTATGACGCTGGTTCACTTCTGATCGGGTTATATCTCCCCGGTTACTTATGCTGAACGCCTAACCTGGTCCGGACCAGGTTAAGTTCTGGATAAGAGATCACAGAGTGTAAAAGCACCACCCCCTGACCAATTAGCACTCTTGGAAAATGGCCTGCCCACTTTTACTTGTCGAAGCTGGTGCGCAGATCATGAGAGGAGTTCTTAGAAGAGAGAGAATATTCAGAGATGGTGAAACCCTTTTGATTTGTTAGATGACATTTTATATGAAAGATGGAGGTTTTCCTCTGCTGGACTCCGTTACATCTGTCAGCTGTTGAAGCCGAACATCACAAATGTAACGCATCGCAGCCGCACCGAAAACACCACAGATGCTCTGCATCACACTGAGGTTTTATTAAGGTTAATAGACTCAATAAATTAATTTTAATTCAAACCAATGCCTCACCTCGAGTGAAAACAAATATCAGTGCTGTATTGATGCAGCTGAATAGTTAAATTTTTGTAGCAGAATTGTGCACAGTGTTCAAATCCCACTCAATAAAATCATTCATTCATTCAATGGTAATTTCATGCACACCGTTGGCGACGCTGATTATATTCTTGTATTTGTTCTCATGATCATGTTGCGCCGCTGGGGTTGCGTCTGAAATAATATGGTTTAGAGGTCACACATGCAGAAATCATGAATTTATGGAGCACACACCCATCCACGCCGTTACAATAAGTGCATAAGCCTATGCTGGAAATATCTAGGCTATATGTACAGTATGAGAAGGAAATCCACAGAGGAAGCGCTGTAGTGTGATTAAGTGACATTAAATGATCAGAGTCCGATATTGTTTTATGATTGTACAATCACACGGACTTATGCATTAACAAAGTCTGCAATTATCTCCCAGCATTCCTTCCTGGTTTTTGCTGCAGCGACCGTGTTGCTTTTGGCCTGGATGATGTTCCTGAATTCTTCATATTTGTTAAGTATCATCATCTGCTCCTCCATGGTGAAATATGTCGCTCTCTGTTTCTCCATGTCTGTGATTGGTCAGATGCTTCCAACGCCGCCCCTTTTAAGTGAGCGCACACTGATTAAGATTGGAAAACCCTGGGTTGAATTACCGAGTTGATAACCAGCTTCGTAGTACCGTTTATCAAGACCGCAGGTAACAGAGAGAAATCCCGGGCATGTTAATCCGGCTTCGTCGTACAGGCCCCTGGTGTTTACTTCGGCATAGCACACAGTATCTGTGGCTCTCCAAAAATCAGTGAAAATACTTAGAAATCTTGGCAACATGGAGTTCTCTGCTCTGAAAACGTCTGACAGTTAATGAGTTAAGTGCACCAAATTTATTTGTATTCATCTATTCGTTTTTTTCCTTAAATTTTGGGGCAAATGAAATAAATCCTGGGCCACTATTTTTGTGGTCACTGAATAGGTCTGTATTTGACACAGGCATTGACATTAGATAGGCTTCTTGATTATTTTTACACAGATTCTTTCACAATTTGAGATGGAAAACACTGAGAGATTATTTGAACTGGATTACATTTTATGTTCTGGTTATTATACTGCACTGTGAAATGAAGTGTTGCATTTGATGGTCATAAAATTGTTTTGAGAGCCGTCATCTGCACTCAAACCAAATTACAAAACTAATAACTAGTTTTGTTTGTTTTTTTTTTTGTTTTTTTTAAGTATTCAGTTAATTGAAGTATTCCAGTAACTGAGAGTAATTTGGTGACATGTTTTCTCCTCTTATTTAGGAACATCCTCATTGTTCAAATTGGAGAAAGTCATGTTGAACAAGTGAATCCTGAAAGCTGGAAAAAATGAGTCCCCCCCCCCACCAGACCTCACCTGTGGAGGTGTTCCAGTGTCATCCTTCGTTTTGCACTAAAGAATGTGGTTTTTCCTTGGAATGCTGTGCAGGTAAAGATAATGGAGCAAGCTCTGATAAATCTTAGCATGTGCACATTGTCAGTATAACATTTTCTTTATCTCTAGACTCTACCTGGGGGGTCTGTACTACTGTACTACTACAAGCCAAAAATCCTGCAGGAGAACCAGTCTTCAAAGGACAAGAAGAGAGTGTGTGTGGATAAACCAGTGAAGACTGAGCCACTTTTTGTAAGTTTGAAATGCTTTATTTTGTTTCCAAATACAGAAATGCAAAGTTTTAGTTATTTACATCATTTACAAAACAGAAATCATTTACAGAATCTAAAGAAAACGCTGTAAAGTGAAATCAAGAGAACTTTCAAAAGGTTTGTGTCCCATGTGCACAAAAACAAAATGTAACCCCCCCTCTTTGTACCTTTTGAAAAATCTTTGTGGACCCAGTGTCTTACACGGCGATGAAGATTCCCATCCTGAGAGACCTGCGAGCAGAGTGTGCGACCAGATGGGGGGTCATCGCAAGCTATGCGTCTCGCTTCAATCGAGGGGGGGAAGCTTGAATCCTTCATGCCGGCCCTCTGGAACCGGAAATTCACCACACATGCTGGAACAACTACCAGTGCGCTCTGGCCAAGGAAGCCCCGACACCATCGGACAAAGCTTCGGTATCACATGTACCTGAATCACCTGGGGAGCAAAAACAAGTGTCATAAAACATTTCTTATTTTACATTTTTACATGCAGGTGTTGAAGCCCAAAGGCAACTTTTAGCAAACACTTTTGAACTGTAATCTCCTGAAATATTTATATATTCATAGTTTTCTGATTTATTTATTTAACCATGTGAATGTTTTCTACTTTTATATAACTGTTTAACTTTTTCGTACTCCTTTATGTTGAGGAAAAAAGAACACTGATGCTGCTTTTGTCTTTTACAAATAAATGTATTATTCAATAAATTTGTTTTATTTCAAAGATCATATGTGAATGCAAACAAAGCTATAATGTCTGAACAAGATGGTTTATAAGTTTAGCTATAACTATACTAGTTTGTGGTATGACTGTTATGCCCACTGAAATGACTTGATAGCATGAAGTCACAAATTCATTTTTAATTGGGGGACATTGAGAGATTGTTCAGATAAACCTGCCAACTTACTTCTCTATGGGCTACATGCTCAACTCCACTACTTCCTGAAATTATTATTGCTCCTCTGTTTCATGTCTTTCATTACTGGACAAACTGATTAATCCAAGTTTGCCTGATCTCAGCTACCATGACGACGATGGTCGGACACCTGGATTAATCAGTTTGTCCAATAATGAAAGACGGGAAAAAGTTGCAGTAAATTCAGGAAGTAGTGATGTGCATAAAGCCCGTTCTTTGATCTGTAAACGGCCATGATCTGCTCTGTAATGTAGCATTCCTGATGTAAAGAGCAGGGATTCAGCTAACAGGCTCTAAAAAGGTGGTCCAACATACGGGTCATATGGTCCTCTACCTGCTGCATCTGTCTCAGAACCTATAGGGTAACATTTATAAGGTAAGTGTTGATGTGGAGAACAAAATCATGCAAGTCAAATTGTGGCCAAAACTTTATTAGCTGTGGTATTTCCTGACAGACATTCTCCTGCTCTTTAGGCATCGTTGCACAATTTCCACATGAGCAGCACCTATAATGCACACCATAAAATATGAAATATTAAACAGGATTATTCCTGGATTATATTAGGTTACTTATTAACATTTAAAAAGAAACCATCTTGAATTAGCAACTGTAGTTGAGACTGAAGAATGTTGAGGAAATAGTGTTTGCAGTGATCATAACACAGATGTAACCTGCAATAATTACTGTAAAATAACTATTACAGGATGTACGGACAAATTGTAGTTTGCTTTTCTTCCAAAAACATCAAACAGCAGAATGGCCTGAATTCTGATAAATGAGTAGCAGTGGATGATTACAGCTAGATAATTATTGATTAAAAACATAGTGATGGTGAACTGTAGTGTCATAACTCAGACTGTGGGTAATGCAGTGTGACGAAGGTTCGTAGCTCAATCAGAATTGTGTTTTATTCTCCAGCATTAGATTTGCTGTTTCTCTGAGAAACACTTGGCGTTTTCAGGTTTTGTACTTTTCAGTGGGCATAACAATAGCCGAATAAATACACAATTTTTATTTTGTATTCTTTTTTTTAACGAAAAAACGAGGCAATATCGCGTTGTACTGGCGTTTTAAACTTTTACCCATTCAATAGACAACAAAAGAACACTATTCTCCGTCGGGGGAAAAACGTTTAAAAACATCAAACCTTACCGTTCAGAAACTGCATTTTCACTTCTTCCTCTTCCTCTTCTTGCTGCTCCTCTCCTTCAGCTTCAGATTCGGGGTCAAATATATCCGTTTGGAGTCTTTGTTTTGGGCAATCGGACTATTTTTAGCAGCCATTATAACAGACGCTGGTTGTCATGGTTGCGGGCTGGTGGGGGCGCGGCCTTCGAGCGGGGCGGGGGCGTGGAAAGCAGCAGCTCATTACATATTAAGTAGGGCACCAAAACAGCTTGGCCAGCAGAGGGCTGAATAAGGGGGTTTCTGGTGCATGCTGTCTGCCTAATCTGAGAGGAATTTTCCTGCACAAATGGCAAATACATGTTCTGGGGGCCTTATTGTTAATATATTTACTTTCAAATTGCACCATAATATTGGACCTTTAAATCATTTCTTGATGAGGAAATAACACACTGACATGCTGAAAAGCTCTTAAAAGTCCATTTTTCATGATAGGGCTCCTTTAAATCAAATCTGACGAAAAGGCAATCGATAAGCTCTTTTCCCTGCACCACTCCGCATCACTCTGTGCGCCCCCCCTGCGCGCGCCAGGTGTCAGCTGCAGGAGGATCTAGTGTCTGCAGAGCTCTGCTCAGCCGCTAGTTCTGCTGGTTCGGCTCTGAGGACCATCAGCTGCATCCTCATACCAAACGTGGAAACACCGCGGAGCTGCGCTGCACTTTCCATCAGTCAGAAGCGTTACAGAGCAGAATGTTTCTGTCACGGCTGGATTTTTCAGTTTACTTGATCATTCGAGCATTTAAGATGAATAATAATCAAGCAAAGGGCTATTTAGCCAGTCCAACTATGTGGTTACTCTTTGTTTCATCACTTCTCCTGTTTTTTTGCATCTACCATCGATAAGTGAATTAAAATATAGCCTATAAATATCACGTCGTCCATGTTGTCAAATGAGACTGGCGATCACCTGATGGCTTGGTGTCTGCAGAGGCAGTGTTTGCAATATGCAGTGTTCAAGTGCCCAAACCGCATTTTGTGACGGGCGCACCGTGCACAAGAGGAAAAAGAAAATATATTCAGTCATAATGTCGGCCTGTATGTGCAATCGCGGACCAGCGCACGAGAGCAAAAGAAAAGGTTTAATTTGCTGCTGAGAAAGTTGCTGTCACCAACAGTGTGGAGGAGAGAGGAGAGAGGCGAGGATAGAGGACGCGCGTGAGAATAAACGTCCTGACCCGTGCTGTAAGTTTTACTCTTTATTCACTCCTGCTGCTTTCAGCAGCTCAGATGGATTCATGTGGTCTTCTGCATCTGTTTTAACCAAACTCAGACTGTAGACGACAGCTTAAGGCTGAGTTTGGTTAAATTTTGGTTTAAGTCAGAGTTTGGTTTAATTTTTTATTAAAGCTTAGAATAAAAAAATACATTGTTGATGATTATTAGAACTTTGATAAAGAATATTTTATTTTTCTTTATTTTTATTATTTCCCATTTCCCCCTGAGGGACTTGTGGTCAGGGGTTTAATGGTCAGGTGGTCAGCTTATTTGGTTGCGTTTATTTGAGAAAACATACAGCCATGGCAAAAATGAAGAGACCACCATTGTCATAAAAAATAATGGTTATGCAATCAAGTACCAATGAATTTTGAATCATGTGACTAATAGAGACAGAAAAATATATAATGCCTCAAAACTGTTTTTGGCCGTACAATGTCATAGCTATTGATGTAAGAACTTAATAACTAAAATAACTTCTCAAGAAAAGCATCAAAATGGCTAATATCGGTAGTTAAATTAAACTCTGAGCTATTTTTGTTATTATTATATTTGTCCAGACAAATGTACTTTTAGTATCAGGCATTAAAATGACCAAGAAATATGAGAAAACAAGGGTGGTCTCTTAATTTTTTCATCACACAGTGTGTGTGTATGTGTGTGTGTGTGTGTGTGTGGTTAAATTGATTTTGGATGCATAGATGTCTAATGGCTGTCCAATAAGACAATTCTGCTTTTGGATGCTAAACCTTCAGCAAAAGATATTTGATTCATTTCTTAGTTTTATTTATGAGAACTGATGTTTTCTGTTTTCCCCATACGGGATTGCAGGGTTTGCGTGCCTCAGTGACCCTAAGAGCTATATCAGCAGAAGCTTTGGTTTCAGGTGGGACATCCAAGCTGGACAGGTCTTAGTGGAGAGGCCTGATGAACTGCAATTCATTTCTTAGGAGTTAAACTCTAACAACCCAGTCCCATTAAGAAAACACTTATTGATAACAAAAAGTGGGCTGAAGCGTGACGTGTACACACATGCCCCCTTCACATTTCTGCATGCCCCCTCATGTATGTGTTCCAGGAGCCGGCCCTGGTGCACACAATCATGGGTAAATGCTGACCCGACTGGACTGCGGCACTTACCGGAAGTGAAGGATTAGCGTTGAGCGCTAACTCTACTCAGCCAGTATAACTGCGGCCTCTAACAAATGACCCGATCAATAACTGTCATCAGGGAGTGAGGTGCTTGGTAGAATGCCACAATATACATTTGTAATTATATCTGAATAATTCCATGAACGTTACTTACAACAGTATAACACAGCCTCCGTTATGGCGGAGGCTGTGGTGGACAGCTCTGAAAACCATTCCAAAGTCCCGCCTCTTCTGCTACATCACCAAGATGTGCGAGTAATATGCTTCATTCTGCTCTGGATTTTTGACCCTTGTCTTGAGGCAATGGTCAAAAATCCGTTGCCTCCAGTGGGATAGTAGCTCCTCGAGAGCCACTATCCCGCATAATAGGGGATTATCACGCTAACCGGAAGTTCCCGGATTTTGACACTTCCTCTTCCGGGCCATGTTAACGACAGCCGTTCCTGCTCTGTTATACTGTTTAAATCGTATAAACTCCAAACATATTTAAGTTTTCATTCTAGACTGAAGTGATACTGGATCAAAAGCTGGATCAAAGCGATCGATTTGCCGTGGTGAAGGGCCGAACTTTATCATAAAACACACGTTTGTTTGTCGCCGGTGGGGCACGACACCGGCACTTCACAGCATGCTAGCATTAGCCAGCTAGCGTTTACTGACGTGCTTAACATTGTGCGTCTTAAAACACACAAACATCTGAAAATCGGGTCTGTACCTCCCCGTTTCCAGTGGAACAACTGGGGACTGCCAAGAAAGGAGACGTTTTCAGATGCTTGTGTGTTTTCAGCCGCACAAAGTTAGGCACGTCATCGAGCTGGCTAATGCTAACCTGCTAACAATAGTCCGCCAGCTACTACTCTGTTAAACTTTGTAAATCGGATAAACGCCAATGCCAAGTTTTCATTCCAGACTGAAGTGATGCTGAGGAAGAAGTGGATTAAAACGACCGATTCGCCGCGGTGAAGGACCGAACTTTATAATAAAACGACACACGTTTGTTTGTGGCCGGCAGGCTATACAGTCGTGTTAGCAGGTTCGCATTAGCCAGCTCGATAACGTGCCTAACTTTGTGCGGCTGAAAACACACAAGCATCTGAAAGCGTCTCCATTCTTAGCAGTCCCCAGTTGTTCCACTGGAAACGGGGAGGTACAGACCCGATTTTCAGATGTTTGTGTGTTTTAAGACGCACAATGTTAAGCACGTCAGTAAACGCTAGCTGGCTAATGCTAGCATGCTGTGAAGTGCCGGTGTTGTGCCCCATCGGCGACAAACAAACGTTTGTTTAATTATAAAGTTCGGCCCTTCACCGCGGCGAATCGATCGCTTTGATCCAGTATCACTTCGGTCTGGAATGAAAACTTAAGTATGTTTGGAGTTTATACGATTTAAACAGTATAACAGAGCAGGAACGGCTGTCGTTAACATGGCCCGGAAGAGGAAGTGCCAAATGTTTCAACTTCCGGAAACCTGAACAAGGAAGCGTGATAATCCCTATTTGGGTGCATCCCTTATCCAACACACCTGAATCAAATGAATAGCTCGTTACCAGGCCCATGCTGAGCTAAATGACATGCACAGTTGCGAATCAGCCATTTGATTCAGGTGTATTGGGGAGGGTATGTTCTAAAAATTGCAGGATAGTAGCTCTCGAGGACCGAACTCAGGCACCCTTGTTTTAAGAGCACTGAATTTTAGTTGAAACTGCACTTCAACTAAAATTGAGATGTACCACACTTCAATGGTGCAAAAGTAGTGCACCACAGAGTGCAAATGTGCTTTTTGAGACATGGCTGAGGTGTATCTGTCTGCATCCTGCTAGCCAGAGGTGTGTAGTGCAGTGGTCGTTGTGTTGCGAAGTGGGCGTATCATGGTTAGGGTGAGGTCTAACCGTTATTTTTCCTTGTACATGCTTCTGTCTTGCAGGCATCAGATAGACCTTTCTCTTGCAGTCAACTATTGGCGTTTTTCTTTTCTAAAATGCAACTGGCCACATGCTGTAGTCCTCACAGAAGGGAACCAATCACAGTCACACCTGGAAGGGTTATGGAAATAAGTCATCCACGTTCTATGTGGCAAGCTCTCCGCTTTCATTCAGTCAAAACTCAGTAATAACTCAAGCTCATTATTCTAACTAACCATAGTTGGAATAATCCAAGACAGACAGAATCATGTTCCTGTCGCAAGCCAGGGAAAGAGATGAAGAAAAAAGCCAAGAAGGAGGACCCAAATGCAGAACCAGGAGGCAGGGAGATGTAAGAACCCCACTGAGTAAATAAAAAGTGCAGCCAAGGCAGGATGTCTATACTAAACTTACAAAAAAAATTTTTAAAAAAAGAATAATTGGCAGACAAACTGAGAAAACGGCAACAACAAAGAGTGACAAACAAGGATCTGGCACTCAAAGGAAAACCTGGCACACAAACACTGAGGGACTAACGATTAATTGGAAACAGGTGTGACAATTAAGAGCTGAGAAGCAGCGTGACAGCCAGGGTGCAGGAAGTGAAAGCTAAGTAGAACAGAGAGAGAATGGACGATGGAAATAAGATTACAAAGAATATAAATGAGAGAGACCCTTTTCTCAGTTGGAGAGCTTTGTCACCGGAGGCATGGTGGGTAGAGGGTCTCGCCCAAGGTCATGATGATAGAATTGCTGGGATGAAATGCAGTTCAAACCGGCTACCGGATGACCCAGTAGGCCTGAGCCACTGCTGCCAAAACACTGTACGTCTCTTTGTGTTGTCCACATTCGCATCCTCCGCTCAGTCAGGACGGGCTTTGATGCAATCAGAGAGGTGGAATGACAAGAAAGAATGTCTATTAAAATTAAGAGCGTCATAACAATCAAGTGTTTTCAGTGAAGTTATGACTGCTGATTAGACATTTTTGTTTACAACAAACCAAAGATGTTTTTTTTTTTATCAACTTAAATTGCAAGTAGATTGAAAATGATTGAATTCCAAATTTCTATTTATGAAGTTAATAAGTTAACTTAATTTCGTGAGCAGGGCCACACCTCAAACACACCTGCTTCCAATCTCACTAATCACCAAGCAAGCCGTAACTCGCTCACCTCCTCAACTCAGTTTCTCCTTCTCTCAAAGCCCTCCCTTTCCTTACTGTGCATTTCCTTTGTGCCCCCCCCCCCCCCCCCCCCCCCACCCTTCCGCCTGCTTCATTGGGCCATCCTCCTGCTTTCCCTTCCAAGTCCCCCCCACCCACCCAATTCTCTCTCTTCCTTTTCCTTCCTACTCTCATCCTTCTCTCCCATCATCCAGCCAGAGGTGGGAAGTAACATGCTACATTTACTCTGTTACATTTACTTGAGTACATTTTGACATAAATTGTACTTTTAAGAGTAAATTTATTACAGCATACTTTTTACTTTTACTCAAGTTTATTTATGAGAAAGAAACGCTACTTCTACTACGGCATACATTTTTGGTTTTATAAGTGCGCAAATCACAGTTTTGTTAGACTTCCACATGAACTTCTCACTAAACAAACACAGCTTGCTGTTGGCTACATCACACGTTACGAGGTACATTTCACTACGCACCACCAGTCAGGTGTAGCCAGGCAGTCGCATGACGATGCGGCGCCGGTGCTTAAAGGAACAAAGTTAGCAGCAAGCTAGAGCACACAAATCCAGGAGGGATGTAGTAGTCTTTGTGAAGAATGACTGACACAGCGTGTGGTTCAGAGGTCGAGACAGAAGCCATGGAACATTTCTAACTGCACATTTAAGCTACGTTGGCCATTCAGCGAACATAAAAGATCAGCTGTGTCATGTACTGTCATCTGTGTCGCCCAAACAAGCTGACATTACAGCTACAAACACTCAATCTCAAACATGCGTTGTGAAGTTGTGTTAAGCTTAGTTTTGTGGGCTGTTTGTATGGTTTTTTTGGTTAGTTTTACAACAATTTGACTTTTTGTTGGTCATAAAAGCGTAAATGAGCGAACGCAAACCTACATCCCATCCTGGGATCCTGTCACGTGACCAGGCTTGCTGGCAAAAACAATCCCTTTTATACATGTGTCTGTGGTAGAATGTGAACCTTCATCAATTTGTTTTTACGGTGTTAAGTTTTCTCTCACGGTTTTTCTTAGAAAAAATATGATGTCCTACAGTTATGTTGACAGCCTGTGGCTCGGCTGGAAACGAAGATGAAACATCACTGATACTTAGAAACTGCCTGCATACAGTGACTGTCATTTAGAACAGAAGCCAGGTGATTGAATGTGATGTATTCTGATGGCAAACAGGAGCAACACAGGCAGAATGTTATTCAGCAGATGTTCAATCAATGTGTTCATCTGTCCTTCACTACACTGGTCTGGACTCTGGTCTCAGAGGTTTTGTCATAAAAGATCACGACAGCCTGAAAACAGTGTTATGAAAAGAGAATTTTATTTAATCGGTAGGTAGGTAGGTACTTTTTGAATCCTGAAGGATTAAGTAACCAGCAGGATATTAAAAACAACTATACATAAAAATAAACAATAAACACAGAAAACAGGGAATATATGAAATCTGTAAATAC